>JAASFH010000334.1:0-22006 GCA_023333695.1 Globisporangium yorkense
AGGTCGAGGCTCGAATCCAGCGCTCTGGAGAAGTAAGATGTCGAGAGAAACGGAGACCCTTTGTTCAACCAGGTCGCTTCAGAGGAGTCAGGGCTGATGATACCGACGTCGGTGCGTGCGCCCGGACGCAGTTGAAATCATCCTTTGTGTCTCTGTAGCGCCGCTGTTTTCGTCGTTGTGCTGGTGCCTAGTCTGCCTGGTAGATGGAGCTCTGCACGAGAGATGCTCTGTGTAGCTTTTCCTGAATGAAATAGTATGTTGTGTTGGTGTGAACAACAAACAAGACCCCATTCGTGAAACAACGGAGGAATGCAACACGACCATGTCCACGTCTCGATTGTCAGGAGAGCTTCGGATCACTCAAACGAAATGCTAGTGCACCGACGACGTTCAACTGGAATCCAGTCATAGATCGCACCGGGAGTAGAGCTGCAAGTGATGACACGATGAGTCACGCTGACGTGGCAATGGATGAATGGGCGAAATCCTGTTGATATGCATCCTCTCCACAAGCAAGGCTGTTGAACAGACGAGCAAGGAGGACGATCCGCAGTTGATCTGTCATTTCATTTGGCCTAAAAGCAGCTATCCTCATGCGAAAGCTAGGAACACATCTGCAGCAACTACACTAGAATGTTTGCTCGCTCACTCGCTGGATTCTGGCAAGCTCAACCAACCATCGCGCAAAGCACGCGCCTCAAGCATGTACCTACTTGCGTGTCGTTTCGCTGAAGGTGACTTCCGATGTCTGTGCGTCTGTGGACGAAGGGATCCTTTTCTTGTCGTCGTGTTTCGACATGTTGCGCAGCCAGTCCATCATGCCGACCTTGAAGTCGGAATGATTGACGCAAGTGCATTTGAGAGACCGAGACTCCATCCGTGTCAACTTGGAGGCGTCACAGTCGGAAACCAGCAAAACAGTACTATGTAGGAGTCACAACGCATACGCAGCCTTTGTGCACCAAGAATGGTCACTGCTAAGTCCGGTTGTACGCGATGATGTCGGTCTCAGGAGCCTCTTCTGAAGCATGCAGAAGCACGCACCGACGTCGGTATCATCAGCCCTGACTCCTCTGAAGCGACCTGGTTGAACAAAGGGTCTCCGTTTCTCTCGACATCTTACTTCTCCAGAGCGCTGGATTCGAGCCTCGACCTCGTGCACAGCCTCGCAAGCAAACATTCATGTCGTATACTTGGCGGGGGAATGGAGAGAGCTGCATACGTCACATGCGAGAGCGGTGAGTCGCGGCCTGCCCGCGTTCTTGCGAGAGCGCGGCTCGGCAAGCTTTTGAGGACCGATCAGGAGCGGTGCACTGTTGCAGGTCTTGACAGCATCCGACCCACGCTCGGCGCCAAAAGAACAGGAATGTTTGCTTTGAGATGAATCTTTGCCCTGTCTAAAAGTCGCTTGTTCGTGTAAATCACATAGGCTACTGAAAACAGCATTTTCTTTCAGTTATGCAATATTAACAGGTCAAACACGACAATAAACAAGCAAACAATACCTCTCGAATTCGATGCATGTCATCCTATCCAAAAAGGGAAGGTCACTTTCGAAGCTCTCTAGCTCTCACGTAGCAAGCAAACTCACACAAGTCCCGCCAGAGGACCCAGCAGGCAGCCGCAAGCGACTGAGCGACTGAGAGCAATGCAAGAGCTCATTCTCGGATTCGCCTCGCAGAAGACAAGTCGCCTCCTCCTCCTCCCCAAGCTCCAACGACAGCACACCGCCCGCAATGCCGCTCTCGACCGACCAGCTCAGCGGCCTCCCGGAGCCTATCCCGCTCAAGGTGCTCTTCGGCAACCCGGACAAGAAGCTCGCGCGCATCTCGCCCGACGGCAAGTTCTACGCGTACCTCGCGGACGCAGCCAACGGCGTCACGAACGTCTTCCTCAAGGCCGTGACCTTCGCCAGCGACGACAAGGACGCGCCGCTCGTGGACATGGAGCCGCAGCAGCTCACGACTGAGGACCACCGCCCGATCCGCATCTTCCTCTGGTCCAAGGCACCGACGGGCGAGAACAGCTACAGCATCTTCTACCTCCAGGACAAGGGCGGCGACGAGAACTTCCACTTGTACGTGGCCGACTTCGCGGTGGATGACAACGGCGTGGTGCACAAGAGCGTCGTGCGCGACCTCACGCCGTTCGACGGCGTGACCGTGTCCATGGGCGACGGCGTGCACCTGAGCGCGAAGCACCCGGAGCAGGTGGTCGTGGCGCTCAACAAGCGCGACCCGCGCTACTTCGACGCCTACCGCATCGACATCCCGTCGGGCGACGTCGAGATCGAGGTCGAGAACCCGGGTGTGGTCACCAGCTGGCTCCTGAACGACGACTTCCAGGTGTGGGGCGCGATGACCGCGAACCCGGCGGACGGCAGCGAGGGCTTCCTCGTGCGTCCGGCGATCGAGAACAAGTCGCCTGCGACGTGGAAGTCGCTCGCCACGTGGCCGCACGGAGAGCGCGGCGCGGTGCACACGTTCAACAAGGATGGCTCGGGCGTGTACGTGGAGACAAGCATCTCGCACCAGCCGGGCGGGTCGGACTTCAACACGAGCCGCCTCGTGCTGCTCTCGACCGAGGACGGCACGGAGCTCGACGTGATCGCGCACGACCTGCAGAGCGACGTGAGCCGCGTGTCGTTCAACGAGACGACGCACGAGCCGGAATACGTCGAGTTCGACTACACCAAGCCGCGCATCGAGGTGATCGACGACGGCGTGCGCTCGGACATCTACCGCCTGCAGGCGCTCGTGGCCGGCCACTTCGTGCACGTGTGCGCGAGCACGGACAACCAGACGTGGCTGTACGCGGACATGCGCGACGACGCGTCGCTCCGGTACTACATCTACCAGCGCCGCACGGGCCGCCACGCGCTGCTCTTCGACTCGCAGCCGGACCTGGCGCAGTACACCCTCGTGCCGATGACGCCGCACGTGATCCAGACGTCGGACGACGAGGACATGGTCGTGTACCTGAGCCTCCCGCATGGGATCCCGGCCGAGAACCTGCCGTTCGTGCTCGTGGCGCACGGCGGGCCGTGGGCGCGCGACTCGTGGAACCTCAACCCGACGCACCAGTTGTTCGCGAACCGCGGCTACGGCGTCATCTCGGTCAACTTCCGCGGCTCGACGGGCTTCGGCAAGCGCTGGACGAACCTCGGCGACAAGCAGTGGGGCGCCACGATGCAGCAGGACCTCACGGACGCGGTCAACTGGGTCGTGCAGCAGGGTTACGCGGACAAGGACCGCGTCGCGATCTACGGCGGCAGCTACGGCGGCTACGCTGTGCTCGCCGGTCTGGCGTTCACCCCGGACGTGTACGCGTGCGGTGTGGACATCGTGGGTCCATCGCACGCCAAGACGCTGCTGCAGAGCATCCCGCCGTACTGGGAGCCGATGCGGAAGATGCTGCAGCTGCGCGTGGGCGACGTCGAGAACGACCAGGAGCTTAACGAGCGCATCTCGCCGCTCTACCACGCGGACAAGATCACCAAGCCGCTGCTCATCGCGCAGGGCAAGAACGACCCGCGCGTGAAGCAGGCCGAGTCGGACCAGATCGCCAAGAAGCTCTACGAGAACAAGCACGATGTGCAGTACGTGCTGTACACGGACGAGGGCCACGGCTTCGCGCGGCCGGCCAACAAGCTCGAGTTTACGTCGCGCGTCGAGGACTTCTTCGCGCAGTACCTGGGCGGCCGCAAGCTGCCGCTCGATCCGAGCCTCGTGGAGGGCAACTCGGCCGTCGAGATCGACGTCTCGACGCTCTGAGCTCCTCTGTGTGTGGCGTGGTGGTGTGCGCGTAAGTGGAGCTTTGCGTTGCAAGCAGGGTGACACTGTATGGGTCGATGATCTTGTCATGCGTCGATCGAAGAAGTTACCGTTCGTCTACAGTCGATCTCTTGGTCTCGTCTCCCGTGCGAAGATGACGAAGCTGTCTGCACTCGCATGTTGCGATCGAGTGCGGCGGCGAGCAGTGTGTTCACGAGCCGTGAGTTCACGTTAGGAGATTCACTGCTTGTAAGAAGAGGGCGGATAGACGTACACGTTCTTCATATTCAGTGACCAGATCCTCTCACAGACTGCCTATCCGTCACCCGTTTATCTTGCTAGCTCGTCACGCTCGAGTGCTCCCCGTACGAAGCACAACAGCGCTCGCCCTTCTTCCGTCCCATACTTACATACAATGTTCGTTAGATCATGCGCACATACACACTCGCGCTCGCTTGCGCGCTCCCTCTCTCTCGTCTATGACTGGCTTTGAGCGTAGAACTCGGCATACCATTCCCACGTCTTCTGGAGACCCACAGCGAGCGGTGTCGTGGGTTCGTATCCGAGCAGCTTCTTGGCTTTCGATACATCGGCGGCCGTGCGCGGCACGTCGCCAGGCTGGTCCGGGAGGTAGTTGATCTTCGCCTTCTTGCCCACGAGTCCCTCGATCGTCGCGATGAAGTCCGTGAGGAAGATCGGGTTGCCATTACCCAGGTTGAACACCTCGCAGCCGTGGCCCTTGTCGAGGCTCAGCAGCACGCCCTGCACGATGTCGTCAATGTACGTGTAGTCGCGCGACGACGTGCCGTCGCCGTACTGATCGATCGCGATGTCCTTGGCGATGCGGTCCATGAACTTGAACGGCGCCATGTCGGGGCGACCGCGCGGTCCATACACCGTGAAGAAGCGCAGCCCGATCGTGTCGAGCTTGTACAGGTGGTGGTACGTGTGCGCGAGCAGCTCGCACGCCTTCTTTGTCGCCGCGTACGGGCTCACAGGGAAGTCCACGACATCCTCCTCGCTGAACTCGGACTTGAGGCTGCCGCCGTACACGGAGCTCGAGGACGCGTACACGAACTTCTGGATCCCGTGCTCCCTGCACGCGTCGAGCAGCACGGTCGTCGCCGTGACGTTCGAGTGGATGTAGAGCAGCGGGTCGTCGATGCTCGGGCGCACACCGGCGCGCGCCGCGAGGTGGATGATCGCGTCGGGTTTGGTCTCCTTGATGACGCGGCGCACGAGCTGCGGGTCCGCGAGGTCGCCAATGTACACGACCACACGGTCGCTCGCGAACGTGGTCTGGAGGTAGTCGAGGTTCGACTGCTTGAGCTTCACGTCGTAGTAGTCGTTGAGCTCGTCGACAACCACGACGTCGTCGCCGCGCTCAAGCAGTGCCTTGGCGGTGTGGAAGCCGATGAAGCCGGCGGCGCCAGTGACGAGCACGCGGCGGCGATTCGCGCCAGTGCTGCTGCCGAGCGCGACGGGCTCGTCCTCGGGCTTGCTCGTGGCGGAGAAAGGCGCAGGCGACATGAGGTGCTCTGGTGGTGGCGGAGGAGAATTCGGTCGTCGTCGACGCGAGTTGGGAAGTGCTGCTGCTGCTGCTGGTCGATGTAGCTATCGACCAAGAGAGGGAGATTCGGATTTGACAAAGCTGATGACGGGAGCACAGAGCTTCGAGCGCGCCCAAGTCCGGCTCGCTTCTTCCTCCTTCGGCTTCTGCTTGCGCGGCTGGCGGCTGGCGGCGACGAATGGCGATTGGCGCCAAGGAAGGCGTCACCCGTTGACACGCGAAAATCGTCGGGTGAGCGTTCATAGACGGGGCGATGCCTGGCGTCCACCAATCGGAGGAAAGAGATTCGTCAAAAGCTTGTAATCGAGGGAGAGGCTGTACTGCGTTTGTGAGCGTAGACATTTCGTATACTCGGATCAAGTATAAACAGGTTGTCGGGTTGCTCATGAAGTCCGCTAACTCAATTGAGAGCTTTAGCATCCTCGAGTGAGAGCTGCGCGCTTTCTCGCTTTGCTCTTGGTGGTGCGACTAAGAAAGCAGAACGCAACGCTAATGTGTTGGGACATCCACGAAGTGGATGTTGTTTTGCTGGTCATGGAGATCATCACCAACTGTGGCGACGAATCTCGCCGATGTGCACCCTGTACCTCCACTTTCGGCTTTCGATCGTGGACATCATCAGCCCAACACTCAAAGCGGAATGATCGTGACGCTTACGCGCACGAACCGCCTGCCTAGCGAGGCGATCTCCATGCTCCTGCCTGCCTTGACAAACACTTAAGCCCACGCTTAGCCGGTCGAGTTGACGAGGATTGATCTATATACTAAACACAAGTCACTCATTTAAGTGCGTACACGTACTTTATATCTCGCCAAAAGTACGCTTCTAACAAATGCAGTCCGATTGGTGTATCCATTGCTTACATTTATTTAGTCAAATCCATTTCGTACTTACTGCAACATGTACATAAACACAGATCATCGCACTTACGCGCATTTTCGAGTACTCACACAAAACCAGATCACACCAAGCAGCAGCACTCCAAGCAACCCTCGCGTTCGTGAGCTCATGGGCGGCAAGCGCAGCAAGCGCCCCGCGAGCGCCAGCGGTGGCTCATCTGCCTCTTCCAGCACCTACGGCTCCTTCATCCACCTGGACGCGCTACCGCCAACCTCCGCCGAGCAGTCGGCGGTGCCGCCAGAGCCGCCGCGCTCCGCCACCGTCGCTGACAAGAACACGATCTGGGAGGAGTACTACCCGCTCATCCAGCCGGCGCACCAGTACCACCACAACGGCCGCGGCGCGTCCAACTACTTCTTCCACGGGCTCTTCTCCGCCGACGTGCTCAGCGCCTACCGCGACGCCGCGCTCGCCTTCCTCGTCGCGCTCTTCTCCGGCGTCGTGCTCGCCATCACGGGCCTCGTCTTCTGCAAGCAGTGGGGGCTACCGCCCGCGAGCCCCGTGGTTGCCGCCTTCCGCGCGCTTTGGACGATCAGCCCCGCGATCGCCTCGCTCGCGCTGCGCCATGGTGTGTATCGCGTAGTTGACATAATGGGATCTAGATGGGAGGATCTTGTGGCTGATGATCGTCCCCATGTGTGCTGCTGATGAACGCACGCTAGTTGCGGATGTGCGTCTACGCGCGTGCAACACGCCGCCGCAGTGGAACATCCCGCCGTTCCATCACCTCTTCAAGTTCTTCCCCACGCGCGCTATGCTGCGCCTCGCGCTGCTGAGCTACGCCATCCCCGTGCTCTGCGAGCTCGCGGCGTTCTCATTCACGGCGGCGACGCGGATGGTGAACCCGGTGCGTGCAGCTGCATCACTGATTGATAGTTTGTTAGTGTGTCACTTCTCTACAAGAAGAAGGAGCTCACGATGTCCGCACACAGTTCAACCGCGTGTTCGTGCAGAAGCTCGAGATGGTATTCAGCTTTAATGACGTCGAGGCGCTCGACTCGGGACTCGTCTTCTACGTCTTCTACATCAGCCTCCTCGGCATCTTCTGGGACCCGCTGCCGCCCAAGCGCTACGACCTCGGGCTGGCGATGAACCTGCGCCCCATCGGTGCGTGCTCTGGACGTCGCACGTCTGATGGACTTCAGAGGCTGTTCTCAGCGCTGAGTATGCGTCATGACCCAATGCAGGCTGCAGCTGGTTCCTCTACGCCGTCGTGCAGGAGATCGGCTGGAGCGGCACACTGTTCCCAGGTGCGGAGCTTGCGTCTCTTGCGTACGTATGGATGTATGCAGCAAGACCACTGACGACCCCAACCCGGTCTCCCTGCCAGCGCTCGAGATCGTGTTCAGCCACAGCCCGATCCTGGCGTCGGCGATGACAGGGCTCATCTGGGCGATGTGGCACTGGCCGATGATCATCGTCGACGCGCTCGACGTGGTGCCGCCGGGCTCGGCCTACGCGGTCGTGGAGACGCGTGAGTTCCACCTCGCGTACGTGCTCGCGGCGTTCACGCTGCTGCTCGTCGGCGCGCGCATCATCATGTGCTGGATCCAGGGCAACTCGAGCTACATCATCTGGTCCAGCGTCGTGTACCACGCGACCCACAAGCTGTGCGTCCACCCAGCGCCGTGTGCTCGCCAGTCCGCGCTACTCTGGCTGACTACAAACTGTGCGCAGGTTCATCATCAGCGTGTTCGGGCAGCTCACGGCGCCGCTGTACGGCAAGACGCAGCTCTTCGAGTTCTTCAGCTCGGAGGCGTCCGTGTGCGTGCTCGTGACCGTTTGGTTCTCTACGTGCATCCTCTCACAGTTGTTCCGCTGGACGAGCATCCTGCCCGTGCTGCGCCGCCCGGCGTCGGTCTTCCGCTCGCGCGCACTCGCAGCGTGAGTCCCCAGTGTGTTGCGAGGTCGCTAGTACGACTAGCCAAATTCCGGTCCAAGTCCGCTTCTTCCATACAAATACAAGTCAAACGTGCGAATTCCTCCTGTCCTGATTTCTCTACCATTCCGATTTTGAGTGGTCTCCAGTTCGTCGGCTTCCAGTCTATCAAGCAACAGCAGCAGCAACATGGGCGTCGTCCTGCGCGCCAGCGCGTGTGTGGCGCTCGCGCTCGCCGCCGTCGCCTCGACCGCCAGTGCGCTGCAGCTGCGCGTACGTTCGCTCTCGTGTTCGGATTCTTTCTCTCTCTCGTGATTTCCTAACCTCCCACGACTCTCTGCAGACGCCCACCGTCATATTGCAGCAAGTGCCGTTCGCAGCGACGATCGCGCTCCCGGAGCTCAAGAATGGTGTGTGTGTGTGTGGCTGCCTCACCAGTGGGTAAAGAGTGACGGTCTCACCGCTGAGTGCGTGGCGCACGCAGGCTCCGTGTACCCGCGGTTTCTCGCGTACCGCGTGGTGGACACACACGGCGTGCTGCTGCGCAACGGAACCTTCGAGACGACGGATGCGGCCGGCAACCTCAACGCGCGGTTCGCGGAGGTCGTGAAGAAGCTGCAGCTGGAGACCTACGGCTCACACGAGCTCACGACGACGGTCAGCGAGGTCCCGGAGGAGGCGGCGCGTGTCGGCGCGAACGCATCCAGCGACGACGTGGTGGTGCTCTTCAGCATCTCGGCGACCAGCAGCGTGTTCGTCACGCCCGCGTGGCTCTCGCTGCTGCCGCCACTCGTGACGCTGCTCATGTCGGCGCTGCTGAGCCAGGTGCTCGTGGCGCTGCTCGCGGGCATCTGGTGCGGCGCAACGATCGTGGCGCAGGGCGACCCATTCACGGGCTTCCTCCGCACGTTCGACCAGTACTGGGTAAATGCATTCCTGGACGACGGCCACGCGGGCGTGCTGCTCTTCACGATCCTGCTCGGCGGCACGATCGGCGTGGTGCAGAAGGGGGGCGGCGGCCACGGACTCGCGCTGCTCGCGAAGGAGTACATGACCTCGGCGCTGCGTATGCAGCTCTCGACGTGGCTGCTCTGTCTGCTCATCTTCTTCGATGACTACTCGTGCATCCTCATCATCGGCAACTCGCTGCGCCAGGTGCTGAGCCAGACGGGCGTGAGCCGCGAGAAGTTCGCCGCGATCATCCACGTCATCGGCGTCTGCCTGCCGTCCATGGGTGCGTGCAGTGGATGGCTGTGAGAGGCTCTTGAGTGCCATAGCGGTAGGTGACTCACTGACGTGTCGTGCGTGCGTAGCGCCCGTGAGCTCCTGGATCGGCGTCGAGATCGGCTACGTGTCGGCGCAGCTGCGCGACCTGAAGCTCGACTGGGACCCGTTCGTGACGTGCCTGTCGTGTCTGCACTACCGGTTCTTCCCGATCCTGTTCATCGCGTTCATCTTCATCACGATCATCTGCGAGAAGGACTTCGGGCCGATGGTGCAGTACGAGAAGGACGCGGCCGCGTCACCGATCCAGACGGGGTACATGACCCCGATCGACCTCGGCCCGTGCGCGAGCCCGACGCCCGACCTTGGTCCTCTCGAGCCGGACACGCGCAAGCCGCTGCGCTGGCAGAACGCGGTACTCCCGTTCGTGACGATCATCGTGCTGACATTCGGCGGCATGATCTACGACGGCTACGTCCGGCTGTACGAGGTGGACCCGAACGGCTCGTACGGAGTCTTCGACGCGCTGAGCCACTGCGACTCGGTGGCGGCGCTCATCCGGGCGTCGGCTGCGGGATGGGTGCTTGCTGTGGTGATGCTGCTCCTGCAGCGCATTGTGACGCTCGACGAGGCGACGAAGGCGTGGATGGAGGGCGTGAAGGACGTGCTGGACCCGACGCTCGTGCTGATCCTGGCGTGGGCGCTCGGCACGGTGATCGCGGAAGTGAACGTCGCGGAGTTCATCGCGACGGCGGTCGGCGACTCGATCCCGAAGGCGTTCCTGCCGGCTATCACGTCGGGACTGTGCTTCGTCGTGTCGTTCGCGACGGGCAGCTCGTTCGGCACGATGGCGATCATGTTCCCGATCATCGCGCCGCTGTCGTTCTCCATCAGCGGCGGCGACGCGAACAACCTGCTGCAGTGCTTCGGCAGCATCCTCGGCTCGTCGGTGTTCGGCAACATCTGCTCGCCGATCGCGGATACGTCGATCTTGGCGTCGCTCGCCGCGCACATCTCGCTGCAGAGCCACGTGCGCAGCATCCTGCCGTACGCGATCCTCGTGGGCGTTGTGTCGGTCGTGGGCGGCACGCTGCCGACGGGCATGAACCTCTTCAGCACGTTCACATCGTTCGGCGTCTGCCTCGCGGTGCTGCTGCTCGTCGTGTTCTTCTGCGGCACGCGCGTGCACTCGCGCTACCGCTCGCTCTCGTCATGCAGCTTCATGAGCGCGTCGCCGCCGTCCAAGTACACGAGCGGCGAGTTGCGTCCGCTACTGTCGGCATAGCGCGGCGCGGCGGTCACGTGCAGTGCGTGGGGCAGCAGGAGCAACAGGCATACAGTCCAGCGCCCGTCGACTATGCATGTCAACCGAGATGGCTACATTTTTCGTCATTGGCCAATCACACTGCATTATTTCGGTGATGTGGTCCACCCAAACGATTTTGACCACCAGTTTTGCTCACATTCCACCATGAGCAGCTCTAAAGGTGACGACGCCAGCGAGCGAGCGCCGGAGGTGCATCCGGAGGTGCTCGCGCTCACGGCCGAGAGCAACCCGTACCTGGACTTCTACCGCGCGTTCTGCGCGACTCGCCGGCAGGAGCTCATCGATGTGTTCGACCCGGCGATCAAGAAGAAGACGCGCGCCAAGCTGTACGCGGCGCTGGACGTGAGCGTCGCGATGGTGAGGGCTACGTGGCCATCAGATCGCTGCTCTGTTGAGAGCGAGAGAGCGAGAGAGTCTGTGTGTGCGTGAGCGCATTGGCACTCACTCGAACTTGCTGGATTGCTGCGATTGATGCTTTGCAGAAGTACTCGTGGGCGATCCCAGACGAGCGTGCGCTGCGCATCATCAAGCACTACGGGCCGGTCCGTGTAACTCGCGCGCACTCTGCTGCGCCGGCACCGCTGACGTATTTATGTGTGCTATCAGATTGTTGAGATGGGCGCTGGGAACGGCTACTGGGGGAAGCTGCTGCAGCTCCGCGGTGTGGACATCATCTGCTACGACCTCCATGTTGCGGGCGAAGATGAAGAGCAGATGAGTGGTGACGAGAAGGAGCGCAGTTCGGGCGACGAGGAGCAGCAGGCAGAAGGTGAAAGTAACGAGCAGGAGGACGAATCCGAAGACGACGGCGAGGGGTCTGTGGAGGACCACGAAGAGAACCGCAGTGATGAGGAGGATGACACGAAGGACGCACACAACGAAGTCGGCGCCACTGGAGACGGCGAAGACGATGACGATGGTGATGACGACGACTTCAACGAGGACGACGAGGACGAGGAGGTAGAGGTGGAGCAGATCTACTGGACGGATGTGCACAAGGGGACGCCAAAGGTGCGCTTTCGAGCTTGGCGGAGAGGCACGAGTGCGTCGACTCATCAGGGCGTGTTCGTAGGATCTCCGCAAGCACTCGGATCGCGCGCTGTTCTTGTGCTACCCGGACGACTTTGAGGAAAGTGAGGAGTCCATGGCGTTCCAGAGTCTCTGCAACTACTCGGGCGACACGGTGATCCACGTCGGCGAACTCTTCGGCCAGACAGTCTGTCGCCCTGGCGCTTGGTACGCTGAGAGTTTGGATCTGTGTGTGTATGGCTCCGCGGCTGCTTTGTCTGAGCAAGTGAGCGCTGTTGGGTGTGGACAGGGGCCGCACGTCGGCGAAGGAGTTCCAGGAGCATCTCGCTTCAGTGTACCACAAAGTGCTGCAGGTGCCGCTGCCGTCGTGGCACTCAAGCATCGACACGCTGACAGTCTGGAAGCGCACGAAGGTGAGCATGATGGGGTCGTCCGTGTACGCGTTCATCCCGGCAGAGGAGCGGTTGGACCTCGTTGACGCGAGTCCGAGCACGCGCCATCTTCTCGAGGATACCAGTTCGTCGTCGACGGAAACTGAGAGCAGCGATCGGAAGCGACAGAAACTGAGCAAGTAGCTCAATGTACTTCGAAATAGCAGGCGTGTGGATAAGACCCTCGTGTGTCGCTGCTGCTTCTCTTGTGCTCCGCTCCTTCACTTGCGATCGCCTACTTCTAACTGGGCGCGAAAGCTGCACGACGATGAAGAGTCCAAAGCGCTCAGGGCTCGCGTACCTCGCGGAGTACCAGTTCGGCGACGACAATGTGCTCACCGCCACCTTCCATGAACAGCAGCGTCTGCGCAACGAGGAGCGCGTCCGGAACGCGCAGCCGTCGATCCCCCATCGAGACAGCTCCACCAGCGACGACGACCTCGCGATCAACAACGCCAAGCGCCTGCAGCAAGATCAAGGTGCATGGAAAAGCGACCTGAACACCTTCCAGGCATGACACTCATGGATACTTCTGCGATCGTAGACCGCCGCGCCGTGATCGAGCAGCACAACCTGCTCCTGCTCTCACGGCTCGAGAAGATCCACCAGCACCACGTGCCCAAGCAGTTCGATGTCTCGCACTTGTCCGAACAAGTCCTGAACGCTCCGCGCCACTCGAACGCCGCGCGGCGACGACGCGAACAGCTCAAGATCGAGGAGGAGAACGCCAGGATGAACCGGCGGATGCAGCGCGCGAAGGGCAGCGCGTGCTGCAACAAGCAGCTCGCCCGAGACGCCGACACGAACCGGTACTTGGCCGAGCAGATCTCGAAGGTTGCTCGCCGCCGCAAGGTTCGCGAACTGTGCCAGTCGCTGAGCGACCAGCACCAGATTAGTGCGTCCAAGCTCGACCTGGTGCATCAGCGTCGCGATAACTTCGACTTCGGCTTCGACGGTCATCGACACGAGCTCCGAGGCGGTCGAGCGGAGCGAATAGCGGAGGTGGACTCGCGAGAGAACTCTGGCGATGATTCCCAGCTCCTCTTACGCGGCTGCCAGAGTCTCAGCTGCCTAGATCGCCACAAAGCTCCAGGCTTCGCGCACGCTGCCAGTAGTCCGAGTTTCGAGAAGCTTCCGCTACTGCATCCGCCCAAGCAGCAGCCGCATGCGACGCTCGCGCACACCACGAAGCTCATCAGCGCTCTCGATCTGCTTCGATAACCCGAAAGTCCGATAGTGAAGAAAATCAAATCACATGCTTGTCAATGAGACAGCAATTGGTCAACTCTGAGAGAAATGCTGCATCTCTATCGGCGACACACTGCGACGGCGCCGCCGCTCGTGCGCCGCTTCCGCGCGACGCAGCCGCAGCCCGTCTGGTGCGCTGCTGGCGCCGCGTGCAACTTAACACTAAGTTGCATCTCATAGTGGACTTCTCTGGCTGCTACTGCTGCAGGCTCCTGGCCGCCGGCGCCACTTGTGCCGCGCTCTTCTTGGGCTCGCGCTACGTCGTGCGCGCGCAGGAGCGCGTGCGGCGCCAGCGCGCGGGGCTCCCACTCGACGAAGACGAAGACAAAGACGGCGGCGACTATGAAGTGGCGAGCCAGTGGCGCTCGCCGGCGACGCGCACGACGCAGATCCTCGGCGTGGACTTCGGCTCCGCAAACCTGCGGCTGGCAGTGGCGCCGCTGACGGCGACAGGCGCCGCGCCCGTACGCGTGATCGAGAGCGCAGACGGGTTGCGCGCGATTCCCGCGGCCGTGGCGGTGGACAATGGCAGTGTGTCCGTCGGCGTGCTCGCCAAGTCGCTGCTGGGCCGCAAACCCGGATACACGGGGTTGGCGACGCGGCTGCTGCTGGAGCGGGAGGCGAAGGCGGAGGCGGCAAGCGCGGTAGAGTAGCCACGACGATATGCTGGAGACGATTGTGTGGTGATGCTGTACGACGGCTGAGCGAGGACGAACGTGTGGTCTTTGGCAGGAGGAGTGGGAGCGCTTCCTGGCGACGCTGCCGTTCAAGGCGAGCACTCCGGAAGGCGGCGAAGACGTGATGCTGGAGCTCGACGGCAAGACGTACAGCGCCGAGGTGAGCTGTGGTGGTTGTACTGGTCTCTCTTAATGAGATCTCACGCCGGGTCTTCGTGGATCAGTGGGCAGGCGAGGTCATGCTGGACTACATGCACTCGATGGCGGCGCGGTCGCTCGGAGACGTCGGCGCGGGCCACGACGGCTTCCCCGCTGTCATCTCAGTTCCCGCGGGCTTGAGCGACGCGAAGCGCAGCGTGTTCGAGCGCGTGGCGGAGAGCGCCGGCTTTCAGGTAGTCGCGGCAGTGGACGAGCCCGTCGCCGCGCTCCACGCCGCTGAGCTCTCGGCGCTGGAGGACGAGGACGAAGCCTCGCTTCAGGCGTTGTCACCCGCCGCCAGCTCGACAATCGCGGTGTTCGACATGGGCGGGTACCAGTCGTCCGTGACGCTGCTGCAGAATCGCCGCGGAGGCTTCGAGATCGTCGAGTCTGTCGCGACGTCGAAGGTCTCGGGCAAAGCGGTTGACGACCTGCTCTTTCGCCACGTCGTGGGCAAGTTCCAGCAGGAGACGGGCATCGATCTGTCGATCGACCACATGGCGAGCTTCCGCGTGCTCGAGGCGGTCGAGACGGCGAAGATCGAGCTCTCGTCGCGACGAAGCACGGACCTGAACCTGCCCTTCATCACCGCGGACCGCACGGGCGCGAAGCACCTGGTGCAGAAGCTCTCGGCGTACGACCTCGGACGAGCGTGCGAGAGCCAAGTCGCACAGGCGCGGGCGCTGTGCGACCAGGCGCTCGCGTCTGCAGGACTCCGGACGGAGGACGTCGACCTGCTCGTGCTTGTCGGCGGCGGCGTGCGCTCCAAGCCCGTGCAGGAAGCGCTGCAGAAACACTTTGGTCACGAGGCGTTCAGCGGTCGGAACTTCCGCCCGGAGGAAGCGGTCGTGGTCGGCGCTGCGGAGTTCGGTCGCCGCCTTGCATCCGAGTGAGCGTGTGTCTACGCCATAGAACAAGACGGTGAACACATTCTATTGAGGTTTAGCAGCGCTTGGGCACCGCGTGCTCAGTCGAGCTGTACTCAGTTCGCCTTCACCGCCTTCTTGGTCATCATGCAGTGCTCGACGCCCTCGTCCAGATAGATCTCGTCGTTGACGCACGCATAGCCGCAGCGTTCGTAGAAACCCTTCTTGTCGTACTGCGCCGACAGTGCGAAGACCTCTGCCTCGTCCACGACCGCCTGCTCGACTCCAGCCATGAGCGCCGCGCCGTAACTCTTACCACGGCACTCGGCGAGCACGGCGACGCGGCCGATCTTGGCCTTGCGCTCAGCTGGGTACATGAGCACACGCGCGACGGCCACGTACTTGTCCTGCTCGACGTCCTTGCCGATGAAGTGATACGTCGAGTCCTTGGCGTCGTACTCGTCCACCTCGATGTCGCCGTCGAAGCCCTGCTCGTCGATAAACACCTGCCAGCGCAGCGCCTTGGCGATGTCGAGCTCCTCGGGGGTTGTCACGCGCTTCACGATGAGGGTCATTGTGATGGAAGTGTGGCTGGAGCTTGCGCTGGGAGCCGGAGCTGACGAATTGCGAAGTGATCGCGCAGCAATTCCGATGGGTTGTTTTTGGTCGCAAGGGTAGGCGCCACACTAAATGTACGCGCCACATTAAATCGCGTTTAAGTCTACGAAATTCTAATTTAAGTCGATGGTTTTAGTTATTTTAAGAACGCAGTTGTCGACTTGGGTGATTTAACACCGAAAGTCGACAGTCTTCTCATCCTGACAGCTTGATTCGATGAGAGCAGCAGTCTCTCTCGCTTTCTCTCTCTCGCTCATGCGGTCGCTGCCACCACTTGTGACAATGCGGACAGGAAGCGAGTCTCTGCTGCTCTGTATGCATAGCGCCTAGTCTGTGTCCCGAACTCTGCAAGTGAAGAAACTTGGTGAAAATGACAGCACATCCATTCATTCAGGTGCTGCCCTAAGTCTTCCTCATGCGAAACGAAGTGCTTCGCTACTCGGCAACACCTACATAAGTCTCGTGACTCGCTTCGTCATCATCATCTGGTCCAGGCCGACGCCTGGTTCCACGAAGATCTTGTCGTCCACACTGCTGTAGCCGCAGCGCTCGTAGAAGCCCCGCTTGCTGACCAGCGCGCCGAGCGAGAACTGGTCCACTTCTCCTGCAACGCCTTGCTCCGCACCGGCGAGCAGCACGGCGCCGTAGTTCTTCCCGCGGCACTCGGAGAGCACGGCGATGCGACCGACCGTGGCGATGCGGGACGCCGCGTCGATCACGATCCGCGCGACCGCCACGAACTTGTCCTGTTCGACGTCTTTGCCTAGGAAGTGCGCGGTCGTGCTCTCGTTGTCGTGCTCGTCACGGTCAACGTCGCGGTCGAAGCCCAGCTCCTCGATGAACACGCGGTGGCGCAGCGCGAATGCGATTTCGAGCTCTTCTGGAGTCGTCGCGCGCGTAACATGGAGGGTCATTCTGGGCAGTAGCAGACTCTCTTCGGTCTTGGGCGACTGGAAGTGGGTGGAGTGGTGAGCGGTTGCTGGCGAGTTGGTGACTGAGTGCGACTGCCTCGTGCCTCGCTAGCTCCTCGAGCAGCACTGGTAGCCTTTGTTTGAGCATGGAAGTATGAACGCGATTGCTTGCACGAACTGTGGTGGTCGTTCGAGTTTGCGACCAAACACGGAGCTTGGGTGCCATCCCCCTTCCCTCACTTCGGAGATGGAGAAGAGATGCTCCACCTCACGATGTGTTCGAGTGAACCAAGTGCAGGCTCGTCAACCGATCGCGCACGGAGTAGCAACGCTGAGAGCGCATTCGATCCGATCGGCAGAAGAGCTCTGACGAGCTCTCTGATCTATATCTCCTTCCACTGCATCGTAAGATATACATAGCGAGAAAGAAACTGTGGAAGCCGTTACGCTTGATCGCAAGGCATACATTGTAGTGCATTGCACAAGTCGCAGATGGTCAACCAAGTCGCGCTCGCTCGCAGGAGACGCAGCACACAAGGGTCACAAGGCACACACTTGAGAGTCTACTACGTCACACACAGCAAGACCGAACGACCCTGCAGCAAGCGCCGACACGAAGAAGAAGCACCACCATCGCTGTAAGCCGCCATGAGCTGGCTCCAGTCGTACGAGATCTCGGTGCCGCACTACGAGATCCGCAACGGCAAGTACGTGTTCGCGCTCCAGCTGCAGCGCCTCCGAGGCGCCTCCGGCAGCAGCTCGACGCTCAGCAGTGCGAATAGCACGGACGAATGGAGCGACGAGGCCAGCAGCGCAAGTGCGCCGGCGGTGGCGACCTACGTGACTGCGTTCCAGTCCTACTCGCAGTTCCGAGCGCTCTGGAAGGATCTGCTGCGCGCCACCAAGTCGACGATCACGACCGCCTCGCCGCTCCCGCACGACGGCAGAGTGGCGTTCGCGCAGCGCAATCGCCAGACGCGACCGCGACTCTGGAGCCACCAATCGAGCTCGAACCAAGAAGAAGCGCAAGCGATGGCCGTCGACTCGGAGACCCCACAGTCTCCTCCAAAGGCGGCGAGCGCGCCGAGCAGCGGGGCGTGTCCGTGCAGCAACTCATGCTGCCCGTTCACGCGACTCCACTGGCTGCTCAAGTCCTACCCGTTTCCGCCGCGGATGGTGCTCAAGCGCAACTCGCAGGCGCTGCTGGAGGCGCGTCGCCACGCTCTCGACCAGTTCATCATCGCGGTGCGCGAGTTCTTCACAGGCTTCCCACGCAGCTTCCTGCACTCAGTCGACTCGACCGAGCGCTGCCGGGTGCTCGACATCTTCTCGTCGTTCGTCGGCTTCAGCGAGGAGCTCCGCACCATGGCGATCTCGCGCTCGCCGCTGCTCGTCGCTGCCTGGAAAGCCGACATGCTCCTGCACCGCGAGAACCTGCAGACGTCGACGAGAACGATGGACGCTGCTGGTGTTCCGGACGCCGTCGGCTACTTCTCCGCTGCAGAGGAAGCGCTGGGCGACGGGTTCTGCGACAACAACAACAATGACACCAGCGCGGGCTTCAACAATGAAGCAGACGAGAGTGACGACGACCGCGCCTCGGACCCGGCGCCGACAGAGTTCCGCGCGACTGTGTACGTTCCGAGCCTGCAGCCGCTTTCGGAGGACGCTGCAGCGACGCAGGAGGTCGACACGTGTCTCGCTCCAATGACGGCCAGCAGCAGCACCACCACCACCAGCTCACAGCAGTATGCGAACGAAGACGACGAGAACGAGCGCTACAGCGTCGGGCACGGCGGAGCTGCAACAAAGTACCAGCGCGGGAGCTCCGTGTACATCGACGGGAGTCGCATCCCTCGGCGCACGCAGCCGTCGCTGCCCAAGCTCCAGATCCGCGGCGCAAAGGTCAAGACGATCAGCTCGTTCCTCGTGGACTTCCGCGACCACCTGCTCACGCAGTTCGGCGACACCCTCGATGAAGGTGGCGCCGCGCAGATCGCTCAGCTCGACGATGCGCGACAGTGGGAGCTCGCGCTGTACCTTGCGAGCCACGTCGGGCAGCTGTACGCTGTGCAGGCGATCTTGGCGAGAGGCACGGACCCGAATGCAGTCATGCGCGACGGCACCACTCCTCTGCACGTTGCGAGCCGCTCGGGACACAACGAAGTCGTGAGCGCGCTTGTCGCGAGCGCCGCGGACGTGAACGTGACTGACAAGCTGGGCATGACACCGCTGCTGCTCGCGATCAATCACGGAGACATCGCTCTCGTCCGGCTGCTGCTGGACAGCGGTGCGGACGTGAACCTGAACAATGCCCGGAAGGTGTCGGCTACACATGTCGCCGTCGCGTGCCAATCCCTCGCGATCCTGCGGCTCCTGCTCGAGTACGACGCGTTCGTGAACACTGCGAATGCGATCAACGGCAAGACGCCGCTGCATATCGCGGCCGAGACGGGCAACTACCTCATCTGTGAGCTGCTGCTCAACAACGGCGCGAACGTGCACCAGCGCACCGACAGCGGCTGCGACGCGTACGGACTTGCGGTGGCGCACGGCCACGTGAACGTCGCCGAGCTCTGCCGGGCGTTCCACAGTCACTCGCAGCGCCTCGAAGCGAACCGCGAGCAATTCCAACAACAACAGCAGCAGCAGCAGCAGCAGCTGCAGCAACCGCAGCAGCAGATCCTCGTGATCACGCCGCTGCGACGGTCGATCCTGCAGTTGACGATGGCGGCGAGCTCGACTGCGGGCTGCAGCGACCACCAGTCGGTCAAGATCGTCGCGCATGATGGACACTCGTACGCTGTGCTGTAGGCACAAGAGGGAACGGAGCAGAGCAGCGAGGCGAGGCAAGCGTGGTGAGGAGCGTGAGGAACACTTACTGTCGAAGCGATGCGAGTCAATCAGTACACTGCACTTTGGCTGTCAGATCTTGTTCTTGCCATGCCGTGCCGCAGCGGGTGATCACTCCAAGTGAAGTCGATCGTGACTGTGCCGACGGCACTGCGAGTCCGCACTACTCGAAGCTCTTGCTTAGTGCTCTGCCAGATCGTGTCGGGGGGAAGACTGAAGCAACTAAACTCGCCGTTTGGATGAGTTCTCCTGCCAGGGAACGCCTGGTGCAAGGGGAACTCATCCAAACGGCGAGTTTAGTTGCTGCGTTCCACGTGGTAGGCATGGCAGGAGTGTTGATGAGATGCATAGTTTGATGCTGCATCACATCAGCCTGTCAGGACGAGGAGGCCGTCGACTTTCAGATTTAAATCACCCAAGTCGACAAAAATGGTTCTAAACCGACAATATCTATCGACTTACAATCGCCACTGTTGACTTACATAGGGACTTTAGGTGGCACGTCGACATAGTGTATTACCGTCCTCGATGCTTCGACCTCCAAGACCTCTCAGCATGGCAATCACTTCGCAATTCGCCAGCTCCAGTGCCCAGCTCCAGGGCCCAGCTCCACAGTACTAAACTACCACCATCCCCCCCCCCTCTCTCACTCACTCCCTTTCAAGCCCCGCCGGTTGCCGCAATGACCCTCATAGTGAAGCGCGTGACAACCCCCGAGGAGCTCGACATCGCCAAGGCGCTGCGCTGGCAGGTGTTCATCGAAGAGCTCGGGTTCGACGGTAACCTCGAGGTGGACGAGTACGACGCCAAGGACTCGACGTATCACTTCATCGGCAAGGACGTCGAGCAGGACAAGTACGTGGCCGTCGCGCGTGTGCTCATGTACCCAGCTGAGCGCACGGCCAAGATCGGCCGCGTCGCTGTGCTCGCCGAGTGCCGTGGTAAGAGTTACGGCGCGGCGCTCATGGCTGGAGTCGAGCAGGCGGTCGTGGACGAGGCGGAGGTCTTCGCACTATCGGCGCAGTACCACAAGAAGGGCTTCTACGAGCACATCGGCTATGCGTGCATCAACGACGAGATCTACCAAGACCGCAACATCGACCACTGCATGATGTCCAAGCCGGCTGTCAAAGCCACCTGAGAGCGAGAGCATTACCTGTAAGCCGCGATAACCAATTCGAACACGACACATATACACATACTTTTGAGTGCGTCTTGGTTTGCTCGTGCGGCGAGTTTGCTCCTTCATCGGCGCCCTCAACACCAGCAGCTGTGTCACTATTGAAATTCTAAATGTCCCTTTTTCAAGAGTTAAATTTGTTACTTTCTACATGTCACTTCATACAGGCACTTCATGTTGTTGTTACTTCTTGCAACGCTACTTTTCTTGTTGCCACTTTTCCTATTGCCACTTTTGCGATCCAAGCTCGATCCTATACTGAAAGCGAGAAGAACGCCGCCCCCCTTCGTGACGACGATCATGGCGGCCCCCAAGAGCGACGTGAAGCTCCCGGAGGAGGTGGTGACGCACCCGCTGGTGCTGCTGAGCATCGTCGACCACTACAACCGCGTGGCGCGCGACACGAGCAAGCGCGTCGTGGGCGTGCTGCTCGGCTCCACCTTCCAGGGCAAGTGCGACGTCACCAACTCCTTCGCCGTGCCCTTCGACGAGGACCTGCGCAACCCGGGGATCTGGTACCTCGACCACGACTTCCTCGAGAGCATGTACCACATGTTCAAGAAGATCAATGGTGCGTCGTATGATATTGACAGTGAGTGAGAGAGAGGCGAGTGACTGACGACCGACCGACCGACCGTCGCCCTGCAGCCAAGGAGCGCATCGTGGGGTTCTACAGCACGGGCCCGCGCATCCGCAAGCCGGACCTCGAGATCGACGAGCTCTTCCGGCGCTACTGCCCCAACCCGGTGCTCGTGATCTGCGACGTGCGCCCGGACGTCGAGGGGCTGCCGACGACGGCGTACGGCTCGGTCGAGGAGGTCGAGGAGGTGCGCGTGGCCGGCTTCCTGAGGTTGTATTGCATATAGAGAGGGAGACTGACGGTGATGGCTGGAACGTGCAGGACGGCAAGGCTATCAAGCGCACGTTCAAGCACATCAAGTCGACGATCGGCGCGTACGAGGCGGAGGAGGTGGGCGTGGAGCACCTGCTGCGCGACATCAACGACCCGTCCGTGAGCTCGCTCGCGGGCCAGGTGAAGCACAAGATGACGGCGCTCGCGGGGCTCAAGGAGCGCCTCGAGGAGATGAAGACGTACCTGGAGAACGTGGTCGCGGGCAAGCTGCCGCCCAACCACCAGATCATCTACAACATGCAGACGATCTTCAACCTGCTGCCGAACCTCAACGTCGACTCGCTCGTGCGCTCCATGTTCGTCAAGACAAACGACATGCACTTTGTACGTGGCGCGGCTGCCTGCTGAGTCATTGTGGATCGATGGTGTGCGCTGACTGACAAGCGTGACCGTCGTCGTCCCCCCCCC
>JAASFH010000335.1:0-21946 GCA_023333695.1 Globisporangium yorkense
CAGGCCGAGAAGTTCCTCAGGTCTTGCTTGGGAGACGAGCGAGCAAACAGTGGATCACCTGTAGTAAAAGCAATAGATCTTTTGCTCGAATGCAACGAGAAGATCGTATCGACGGATCGGAGGAAGTGGCGTGCACGATTGTCAAAAGAGGGCTTTCGTACTTCAGACAGCCATCGAACCACGTGTTTCACCACGTGGTACACTGAGACCTCCAAGATCAAGGGATCCGAACCGAGTGGTCCAGAACCTCAAGCGCTGCGAGAGCTCCGACAGCTCCAAAATGCCCTGAGAGCTTTGAGGGCCTGAGAGTTCTGAGGACCGCGAGTGACGCAGTGGCAGTCACAGACGAGTCGAGTTGGACGGAGTTCAGGAGTACAAAGTCCAGAGGTTTGAGCACACTCGGTATACAAGTACAAAACAAAGTATATCAAGTATACTCATCTCAAATGTATACTTAGTATACTAAGTATACCTCTGAGATGAGTTGTCAACGTATACAAAAGCACCTAGTATACGAAATCGCACAAAAAGCGAGGCGAACAAAGTGAGAGTTAAGAACTCAAACGTGAGAGTTTAGTAAAACGTTAAGAAAAGTCGTCCCACGCTCACCCAACAAATCTTCACGATCGCTGCTTTCGAGAGGGCTTTTGCGTGTGGCAGGGAGTCTTGGCTCTGGAGTGGCTCGGAAGCTGCTTTCCCTCGCTATCGCTAGCGGACAGAGTATTATGCTTCGCAGTGCTCGAGAGTCAGATCCGTCCGCTTTTTGTGCGCCTCGTGTGTGGGACTGCATTAGGTATTGAGAGTGCGAGCCAACCAGGCAGAAAACGCAACTTGCATCGAGATTGAGCCAACACGACCCGGAGAGAGGAACTCGCATCGATCGATCGGAGGTCATGGCGGAGATGCCAGCCAGCCAGCGCCATCATCGAGAGCACGTATAGGAGATAAGATGAGGAGGAAGAGGCTCGGCTCGCCCCTGCCTTGCAAGCCATAGGACCAGGAATAGCACAGCAAGCGATTTTTCGTGAGATGCATTTCACGATAAAGTAGGTTTGTTTTTTAACGTTAAATGAAAAAGTGTATCGTTTGCAAACGCGAAAAGCAGCAAATGCCGCGAACCAAAAACAAAAGCGATCGCATTGCGGTTAGCGACCAAAGCGTGCGGAGAACACCTCCAACGAGGCTAGCGCGCGCAATAGCTGGATACCCATTACCCTGCAGGTGTTAGATGCAAAGCGCAAGCATCACCGCATTCGTGCAAGAACACACTTCCTCCACCGACGCCATTGTTTTCAGAACCCGTTTTGAAACCGTTCGCGTTAAATACTCTTGCTAACAATAGCTTTATCGGTTTCTCGCCCGCCACTCGTCTCGTCTTCGCATTTCAGCGAATCCGCGGCCGTGCCGAGGTGCTTTTCCGCGCGCTGATTGGTCGAAATGGCGCAGACTGACGTCGACCACACACGCCGAGCGACAGGTCCAGCTCCCCCTCTTGCTCGCTGTGCGCGCGCGCTGTGGGCCGGTCATTTAGGATTTCTCCTCGTTCAGCCCAAGCTCCACGTCTAGAACCCCAAGGATGAGCGCGATCCAGAGCTACAAGCCGATGGCGACGTCGAACGAGGGCGGCGGTGTCGTGTCGTTCCTGCTCGACCTCGCGGCGGGCGGTGTCGCCGGCGGTATCTCCAAGACCGTCGTGGCGCCGATTGAGCGTGTCAAGCTGCTCCTGCAGGTGCAGGCGGCGTCGACGCAGATCAAGCCGGAGGACCAGTACAAGGGCATCGTGGACTGCTTCGTGCGCGTGTCGCGCGACCAGGGCGTCGGCTCGTTCTGGCGTGGCAACCTGGCGAACGTCATCCGTTACTTCCCGACGCAGGCGCTCAACTTCGCCTTCAAGGACAAGTACAAGAAGCTCTTCCTCGACGGCGTGAAGAAGGACCAGTTCTGGCGCTTCTTCATCGGCAACCTCGCGTCGGGCGGCGCTGCCGGCGCCACGTCGCTGCTCTTCGTGTACCCGCTCGACTTTGCGCGTACGCGCCTCGCCGCGGACGTCGGCAAGGGCAAGTCGCGCCTCTACACGGGCCTCACGAACTGCATCACGACGATCTACAAGCAGGACGGCGCCAAGGGCCTGTACCAGGGCTTCGGCGTGTCGGTCGGTGGTATCATTGTGTACCGCGCGGCCTTCTTCGGCGGCTACGACACGCTCCGCGACGTGCTGCTCGCGGACCCGCGCAACGCGCCGGTGTGGCAGAAGTGGCTCGTGGCCCAGGTCGTGACGACGATCTCGGGCATTGTGTCGTACCCGTTCGACACGGTGCGTCGCCGCATGATGATGCAGGCCGGCCGCAAGGACATCCTGTACACGTCGACGCTCGACTGCGCGACCAAGATCCTCAAGAACGAGGGCCCGAACGCGTTCTTCAAGGGCGCGGCCTCGAACGTCATCCGTGGCACGGGCGGCGCCATCGTGCTTGTGCTCTACGACGAGTTCAAGAAGCTCATCGACCCGAACGCCAAGCCGTCGTCGGAGTAAGCGGTTCGCAGCTGGCTCCGTTGTCCGCTCGGTTGGGCCTCCCCCACCCTACTGGACTTGTTCGCGCGCTCATCCTTCGGTAACGAACCCAAGTAGACGGCGATTTGCTTTGACGTGCGCTCTGTGGTTCCTACTGTTGTCTGTTGGTGGGAGGTGGTGTGTGCAGTAGACGCGTGGGCTTGTGTGGCTTCGGAAGTCATGAGACCCACGAGACCCTGATAGCCAATGGTCACGGAATGGTCACCAAATGGCCACCGAATGGTCACATCGAGTCGTTACGAGGAGAGCGATCAGAAGATCACCACCACGTGATCGGAGACGAGATCGACGATGATGCAGCCGTGCGACGACGAGGAGCTCCCGTCGTTCGCGGACGCGTCGATGGAGGAGGCGGCGGCGTCACCACCTCCGCAGCAGCCGCCACCCCCCACGACGAGCAGCAGCAAGTACCAGGTGAAGGACAGTGGCAGCGACGATGGGGATGACGACGACGACGACGAGTTCCACGACTCCGAGGCGGACGGCGCAGCGGCCAACTACACGCTCGTCAAGAAGTCGGTCTTCAAGGAGCCCAAGCGCGCCGGTGGGCTGCTCCGCCGCCTCAAGGACGCCTCCGTGCGCAACAAGTACGTCCCGACGGCGTCGGCGGTGGCAGCGCTGGAGAGCGGGTCGGCGGTCGTGGCGCCGCGCGGCAGACGCGCGCAACTCGACGCCGCGCCGCAGATCGTGATCGCCGCTCACGTCGAAGCCACCGAGAGTGCCGACAGCAGCAGCAGCAGCAGCACTGGGGCTCTCGCAGCCGCCGTTCCGCCGCCGAGCGACGAGAACTATGGCGACGACGGCAGCGACATCACCGTCGCGATCCAGCTCGCAGAGACGACGGCGACCGCAGGAGTAGCAGCCGAAGAAGGTGATGCTGATGCCATGCACCTCGTCATGGTCGAGGAGGACTTGGACGACGTAGCAGCGCCGCAGGTCGTGATCCACTCGGGCGAGAGCGACTCGGACTCGACGGGCTTCGCGACGCTCAACCCCGTGCTCAGCACCAGCAGCTCCTCCTCCAAGCGCTATCGGTCCACGATCCCACTCGCGATCTCCTCGACGCCACCTGCTGGCAGCTCTTCGACAACGGCGTCAGCTACGGCGACAGGCGGCGCGCCATGCCTGCAGGAGATCCCGGCGATGTCGTCCTCGGGGACGGCGGCGACAGCCACGAGCGACCACAAGCTCATGCTCGTGGTGAACGCTCTCGGGGCGTCGGGACTTGCCAAGGTCGAGAAGTTCGGCACACAGTCCACGTTCTTGGAGATGCGGCTGTGCAGCGCCGCGGAGGACCCGTCGTCGACGGGAGACGAGCTCGCAGCATCGCCAGCTCTCGATTCGTCGTCCGTCATGCGCACTGCGCTGCACAAGAAAGGTGGCAGCGACGCGCAATGGAACCAGCAGTTCTCCCTGCCGCTGCGCTCGACGGCCACGCAGCTCTTGCATCTCGCTGTCAAGACGCACGGCAAAGCCGTCGTGGGCGACACGCGCGTCTCGCTGACCAAACTGCTCCCTGGAGGACTCTACTACGACCAGCACTACACCATCTACCGCCGCTCGTTACCTGGGAAGGATGCTGACACCGAGTCGGGACTCGTGCACCTCCAGCTCAAGGTCGTGGACGCCAGTTCTGTCGCGGCTGTCCCTCCGCTGCAGCTCCCGTTCCCGACTTCGACCAAGAGTTCGCAGCACACCACGTTGCCAGCAGTGCTTCGCAGCGGCGCGCTGCTCTTCAAGGTGCCGTACCACAGCCTGAGCCAACGCCTCGGCGCGCCAGGGATCCAGAGGCAGTGGGTGATGGTGGCTCCAGCCGCCAGCGGCGGCTACGAGATCACGTGGTGTGACCCGACTGCGAGCGTAAGCGACAGGAAGAGCACGAGCGGCCTCGAGCTCGCGCTGGTGACCGAGGTGCGAGCCGGCCACCGCACGCCAGCGTTCGAGCGCCAGCTCCAGATCGCGAGCAAGTCCTCGGTCGTGCGCGATCCGGACAAGTGCTTCTCGCTCGTGGCCAAGTCCCGGACGCTCGACCTCGTGGCGTCGTGCAAGGAGGAGGCGGAGGTGTGGGTGAGTGCGCTGCGAGAAGCGCTCTTCCCCACCAGCGACAGCTCAGCCAGCGACGCGGTGCTCTCGGCGCGCGTCATGGAGGACTACAAGACGTCGGCCCTGTCGCCTCGTCACGGGAACTCGGAGAGCGTCGACAAGGCAGCACACTACGGCCAAGCGCTCAGCAGCAGCAGCAGCAGAAGCGGCTCCGCCAGCAAAGCACAGCTGGCGGCCTGGCGCAGCGTGGTCTTCGACTTAGCGCGCAGAGCTCGGACCCAGGAGATCGCGGCGTGTCTGCACGACGGTTGTCCCGTGGACCTGCTGGAGCCCGGCGAGGGCGACACAATGCTCATGATCGCGTGCCGCCTCGGCCACGTGCAGTTGGTCGAGCTCTGTCTCTCGTGGCGCGCGAAGAACGACCCGCACCCGGAGTTCGGGGAGACCGCGCTGCAAACCGCCGTGAACGCGGCGCACAGCGAGTGCGTCGCGCTGCTGCTCACCACCGCCGCGAAGAGCGACATGGACGCGGAGATTGTGAACCACATCGACTCGCGCAACGACGCACCGCTGCACGTCGCCGCGCGCCACGGCGACCTCGCGTGCCTCCAGCTGCTGCTGCACCACGGCGCCGACATCTGCGCCGTCGAAGAGTTCGGCCGCACGCCGCTGCACTGCGCTGTCGCGCACGGCCGCCTCGAGTGCGCGGCGTACCTGCTCGACGTCGGTGGCGACTCAGTGCTCAACGCGGGCGACCACGACGGCGACACGGCGCTGCACTACGCGGCGCTCGCCGGCAACGAGGCGATCGTCCAGCTGCTGCTCGAGAGCGCGGCGGATGTGTTCTCCGCGAACGCGCAGAACGAGACACCGTACGACCTCGCGCTGCGCGAGAAACAGCAGGCGTGCGCGTTCCTTATCTCACCGTATTACCTGACGAACACGAAGGAAGCACCAGCAGCCAGCAGCAGCAGCAGCGTCCCTGCCACTCGGAACGAACCAGCGTCGACCTTGTTACTGCGTCATCAGCAGAAGCTTCGCCAAGCGGAAGACGACTGCGAAGAAGAGGAGGAGGAGGACGACGAGATCGAGCGAAGCGTGTCTGGTTCTGACACCAGCAGCGCCTACGCGTCGCGCAGACCTCCAGAGCGCTGCCACGGCAGGGTGCTATCGGCTCCGGAATACTCTGGTGAGCACCGCAACGGCCACGAGGAGGAAGAGTACGATGACTACGGCGCTCCGCTTCAGCGCGATCCTCGCTACCGAGAACCGAACGCGGTGCCTTCGAGCCGAGGTGTGTTGTCTCCGAGCGATGAAGTGCGCAAGGCGCTGCTGCGGAAGCAAACACGATGGACGCCTTCCGAGCCGAGCTATGGCCACCACGCGCACCAGTATCACCACCACTACGAGAGCGCGCCAACGGGCAGACCGGCGTTCTACCACTCGGCTCGCGACGTCTCATCGAGTAGTCCGTACTACACGCCAGCAAACAGCTTCAGAGGAGCGTTCACCGAGCGGTTTGACCGCGATGGCGATCGCCAGCACGCGCACCAGCTCTATGAGGACGGCTATTCACACGCTCGGCATCCAGCGCCATCGCTGTACACGGTTGCAGGCCGGAGTCGGAGCCACAGTGACGAGATGTACCAGTACAGACACTCGCAGAATGCGTGGCAGCGATGGGACGGCGACCAAGGCACCCGCAGCGGCGGTGTGTCCTACAGTCAGGATGGGCGACGCTCCACTAGCGTGGACATGGCACTGCGTCCCATGCGATCGGCAGACGACGGCTCCGTGCGGACAGACTGGGGGAATAGCTCCAGCCGTAGCGATGCACACTCCGTGCACGATCAGCTCTGGGACACGTTCTACACTGCTGAGGGCTACGCGTACTACGTTCACCGCAGAACTGGTGTCTCGCAGTGGGAGAATCCGGTCGCTCCACCACCACCGCCGCCACCGCTGATGGCACAAGCACAAGTGGCCCCGCAGCACCGAGGAGCGTCCCGTGATGCAGTTCAAGAAACCGCGATGACACCGGACTCGATCATCCGCATGCGTCTCGCGGAGGCTCGGAGCCAGAAGAACAGTGTGTCGACAGCGTCCAGCTCTCAGGTTCCGCCATCTCTTGGTGTTCTGGGCGAGCGGGTATTGACTCATCACAACCCCGAACAACAGTCCTGGGCAGAGGAGCTCCCGATTCCTCCTGCAGTTGTTGCATCGCCGCCAAGTCTAGCGACTCGACCATCAAAGTCTGAAGCGGACGACGCTCCATCAGAAGTAGTATCACCAGCACCAGCGCTGCTTCCTCCAGTCTCACCGCCACCGGCTTCTCCCGCTGCTGCTGAGTCCAAGTACCAGTCAAGAACGGGGTTCAAGCTCTCGATCGATGTATCGTCTCCAACACGCAAGGATGGTACGCGAGAGCGCTCGCCACCACGGCATCTCTAGCTATTTGATCTTCGACTGATGATCTCCGTCCGGTTGCTGTTGTCCTGTGGTACCACAGAGACCCGACCGGTGTTTGTGCCGTCCCCGCGATCTCAAAGCCCGTCGAAGAAGAACAGCAGCAAGCAGAGCGACCCGCTCGACTCGCCCAGCTTTGATCCGGACGGCAGCTTTCAAAAGGTTCATCGTACTGAATGCGTCGTTGAGTGTGACTGCCTCTGATGGTGTGGGAGTTGCTCTTCCTGCAGTCCCGACCGTCGTCGCCTCGCGGCAAGTCCAAGAACATCCAGCTCATCGAACTCAAGCGCGCGAACAACCTGGCGATTGCGCTCGCGAGCTTCAAGATCCATGACCGCTACGACCAAGTAGTGAACGACATCGTGGCGATGAACGAGAAGAGCATCAACGCGGAGCTGCTGGTGTGTCTCCAGCGCTTCTTCCCGACTGAGGACGAGCGAGCGCTGCTGCAGTCGTTCGATGGCGCGGTCTCGTGTCTCGGCAAAGCCGAACAGTTCTTCCACCAGATGCTGCAGGTACCTCGCATGCAAGAGCGCATCGACATGTTCCTTTACAAGCTCGAGTTCCCTCGGAACCACCGAAGCGTGCTCTCCAAGGTGCAGGTCGTGAAGCGCGCGTGTCGCGACCTGGTCGAGAACTTCTCTTTCCTGCGAGTGCTGCAAGATGTACGTTGTCGCTGCAGACTGGTTACTAGTGTGCTTGCATGTGAACAGAGTTGAGCTGACTGTGACCACCGTGAGTGCAGTTCTTCGACACCCAGAAACAGAAGCGCTTCCAAGTGTTCCAAGAGCAGCGGCAAGTGTTCCAGCGCGACTTTCTCTC
The DNA here is from genome assembly GCA_023333695.1 of Globisporangium yorkense. Taxonomy (NCBI): domain Eukaryota; phylum Oomycota; class Peronosporomycetes; order Pythiales; family Pythiaceae; genus Globisporangium; species Globisporangium yorkense. Next base: position 7,904 of record JAASFH010000335.1, read on the forward strand.
CCAAGTCGACGAGAAGCTGCGGTCGTACCGAACGGACTTGGAGCGAGCTATGGACGTCGAGCTGATGGACGTGCAGATCCAGTTCAACCGCTTGATCTCGGGGATCCGACCGATCCGCGCGTTTGTCGACAAGTGCCAGGGCTCCGTGGTGGACGAGCGAGATCTCGCTGCGCACGGCGTGCTGCAGCTCTTCATCGTCGAGACGCGCACCGCAATCACCGAGGTCGAGAGCGAGTATGAGAGTATGGACTCGTGGGAGGACAAGGTCCTTAGCGTCTTCGGCGAGAGCAAGGCGACGTGCCAGCTCTCGACAATTTTGCGATGTGTCGTCGAGGTGCTGTGAGGCTGAGCTGGCTGTGATGCGCGACGACCAACGAGCTGCTGCTGGCAAGGATGGCTTGGTAACTTATGAACTGGTGTTAGAAAGATGTGCTAGTAGTAGTTGTCGCCGACTGCGCCGATGGAGTATGAGGACATGTCTCGCAGAACGTCGCGATTCTGGTCATCCGGGAACTCGCGGATATTGGCGGCGTAGCGCTCGTTGCGCCTCGCATCCTCTTCCCACTGTGTGTGGTCGTAGTTGGGCTCGCGCATCTGGATGCGGCGCAGGATCGCCTGGTTCTCGGACGTGATCTTCTGGAGTTCGCGCTTCCGGAGTCCCTTGTTCAGGCTGTGGCTGTACGCGATCGACTGGTTCTTGTTGTCAAGCGTCTCGTTCTGCATGATGTGCGACATCTTCTCGAGCAGGATGCGGTTCTCGCGCTCGATCTCGGCGTACCGCTCCTCCTTCATCTGCTCCTTCTTGAGGTTCTTCTTGAGGTGCGTGGGGCGATGCGGCTCGCTGTTGTCAATCGAGCTCTTGATGTTGGTGAGCTTGGAGCGGTGGATCTCCTGGCACTTCTGGTAGTACTTGGAGTCCGTGTGCTTGTTCAGCGTCGGGATAGCCTTGCGTCCGCGGTCCATGGTTCCTTCGGTCACACACGAGGCGGATGAGTGGGCAGCGCTGCTCGACGGAGAATGTGCTGTGAGCTGTGGATGGAGGGGAGGTCACTCACCTTAACTTCGACAGAGCGGCCAAGAATACTAAAAGCTCGTCTGACGGGAATAGCGAATAAGATCTCGAGGACGAAAGTGTAGCCATGTGAAGACAAAAGTGTAGCCATGTGAAGACAAAAGTGTAGCCATTGAGTCAACTTCAGTTTGCGTGGACCACCTCAGATTCTCGGATCCGGAAGAGTCGCGACATCAACTCGCAGGAGCTTCACGTACTTGAGACTCAAAGGCGGTGGTGGTAGTGGCAGCATGGCGAGCAGCAAGAAGGCATCGCAGCTCACGTCGATCGAGCACGGCAGCTTCGACACGGCCGCGCTGCAGCAGGAGCTGGCGCAGGCGCTGGAGGACGACCGGCTCTACAAACTCACGGACAGCATGAAGAAGCGCGCGATCCACACGGCGGCCAACTATGACGAGTTCAAGGTGCGTTCTTTCGGCTAGCGTGGCTGAGCCGAGAGCACCACTGCCTGTGATCCTCACATGGATGTCACGCCAGAACCTTGTTGCGTGCGCGGATCTCAAGCCGATCTCGCAGAAGGAGCTCCGAGACTTCTCGAGGAACGCGCGGCAGACCAACCTCACATACAAGCAGAAACCGCGCAAGGAGTTCGGCAAAAGCCTCAACTTCAAGGCACCGCCCGCCGATCTGCACACAGCGCCAGCCACGTCCACGGACTTCTGCCGCAACTGGAGACGCTACCTCAAGACCGACGGAGAGAAGCGTGGGTGCGTCTCTAGGTGTCGGCAGTGTGTTCGTTCCGTCGTAGACTACATCACCACCTATCTGACACTTGCTGGTGTTACGCATAGATACCTGACGCTCACAGGCGCACAGAAGCTCGGTGAGATCTTCAAGTCCGACTTGGACGCCGACCTGTTCGCCGAGATCGTTCACGTCTTGGTCGCGACGTGGAAGAGCGATCTCCAAGCCGATGACCAGGTGGAGTTCGCAGTCGACGCGCTCGAGGCGCTCTCGAAGACCGACCGCCTCTCGCTCGTGCTCGACTTCTTGGACAACAACCAGCAGGAGAAGCTCCAGACCCTCGTCGGACTCCTTGAGACCAGCGCTGTCGCCCCAGACGCCGAGTCGAGACTCGCTGCGCTAAAGAGCAAGTTCAAAATCTAGGTACTTTGCCATATCAATACATACGCTTCCGCGCTTCTCACGCTCGACCTCGTGCTTCTGGCTGTCGGTCGCGTGTCAATGCGCTCGCTCGTTCGCTCGTGATCGTAGTCTACGGATCCGCTACTTCCCCTCGGTAGGCGGACCCCAAACAAAGTAATCGAACGACGACTTGGCGCAGAACAGCCCGAGCGTGAGCAGGAAGCATCCCATGCAACGCATGATCATGCTGATCGTCTGGTCTTTCAAGCGCTGCAACACCATAGCGAGCAGTAAACAGCACAGTGAGCTCCATCACCACCACATTGGGACAGGATTGCTCGCGTACGCCTCCGTCTTGCAGCAAGAACGAACCTGCTTGTACTTCTTGAGCAGCGATAGCAGCAGGTAAAACCACGACGACACGCCCGAGCACACGCCGAGTCCGAACACGAGCGCGAGGAACAAGTTGAACTCCAACATGCCTGTTCCGTACACTGTGTACGCCAAGAGACGCAATCAGTGTGAGCGCGCAGTATTAAGTGCACACGGTACGTCGGAGGAAGATCCGCCGTACCCGATGCGATCGCCCCCGTGTACGTTGCGAGGAGTGCCGGGTTGATGCCCGACATCGTGATGCCCAGGAGGATGTTCTTGTACACCTCGTCGCGAGCCTTCCCCATTCCCTTACGCTGCGACGAGTCCAGCTCGGGTTTCATCGACGGCTTCATCTCGGAGCGGAGGAATACGACGCCAACGGCGGTGAACATCACGGCGCCGAGCACTCTGCGCCAGCACAATCGAACCAGTGGCAGACAAGTCAGCCGCGAGCGTGGTCAACACCACAAGGCAGTTCGTCCACGCACTTGGACACAGGCAGAAGGAACTTGGCGCCAGCCAGGAAGCTGCCGAAGCCCCAGAACGCGATGCCAGCATACGTCTGCAGGCGACAAGCATCAGCCACCGTCAGCATATCGCACGTCGCACATCCCCATACACACGAACTGCACGCACCGCTTCCGAGATCGCGCCGCCGACCGCGATCGTGAGCGCCGACTGGTACTTGCCCTGGATCCCGAGCTTGAGCACCATCGCGGACGTCGGGCCGGCGATCGGCACGGAGCCCAAGAACCCGAAGCAGTAGCCAGCGACCAGCGGCAGCAGCAGCCGCAGCGCCCACGGCAGTGACGACGCAGGAGTCGGCGCGCCGGTCGCGTCTTTGGCCACGTCGCCATCGTCACTGATCGCCACGTCGCGCGGCGCCTCGCGTGCCAGCGCGTCCCGCAGATCGGGGCCGATGTCCGGCACGTCCGGTGCGAGTGTCGGCGCGTGACCTCGCGCAGCTGCAGTCAACGGCGCTGGCACTGGAGCTTGTGCTGATGACGCCGGCGCGTCGACGTCGCCAGCAAAGTCGTCGACGTCGCCCGAGAGCGCGAGGAAGAAGACGAAGAGCAGCACGAGCGCGGCCGCCGCCGCCGCCAGCGCCGGCTTCTTCATGCGCGCGAGCGGCTGCGACACGAAGCGCGCCGTGTGCTTGTAGTGCGGCAGCATGTGAGGGGACGTTCGCGCGCGGCGATGGTGTCGATCTACTTGCAACAATGCGTGTGCGTACTTGCTCGAATTGGGAACTGCGATAACAACCGGCTCGTCGAGGTTCGAGTACGTGAAAAGTTGTATTTTAGTCACGTAAAACTGTATTTTAGTCAAATAAAACTGCGTTTTAGAAGAGTAAAACTGTGTTTTACTTCCAAACTCGAACCGACGCCTTCCTGCAGCACTTCAACATCATGCGCAGCATGGCGGCCGACAAGCGCCGGCAGGATGAAGCGCTCTCCTCACCATCAACTCCTGCTCCTGCTGCTGCTGTTGAGATACCGACAGCATCTCGTCTCACGCTCGAGCGTGTGCTCGGCGTCACGTCGCTGAGCAACGCGATGGTGGCCGTGAACCCGGCGACGGGCGAGACCGCGTACGCCGCTGGGTGCATCGTGGTCATCTACAACCTGCGGCGCAACAAGCAGGTGCGATACTACCGCGTGGAAAAGAGCGTCGCGTGCCTCTGCTTCTCCCCCAGCGGCCAGTTTCTCGCCATCGGCGAGAAAGGCTACGTGCCCGCGATCACGATCTGGGACGGCGCCGACGGCACGCTGCGCGCCGAGCTGCAGCGCCACAAGTTCGGCGTCGCGTGCATGGCGTTCAGCCGTGACGGCCGCTTCTTGCTATCAGCGGGACTCGTGCACGACCAGCACCTCTTTGTGTGGGACCTGCGCGAGGCGATGCGGGACGGAGCCGGAGACGGCGATACCGGCAAGACGGTCGGCGTCGCCGAGGTGCACGAGAAGATCCTGGCGATGGACTACTGCCAGGAAGGCAACTTCTTCGTCACCGTCGGCGAGAAGCACTTCAAGTTTTGGTTCCTTGACGACCAGGACCAGTTCCTGCTCACTGGCTACGAGATCAACGGTGTGCCGGAGATCCAGCACCGAGACGCAGTCATGTCCGCCAAGTCTGATGCTACGTTCACAGGTGTCGCGTGCGGCTTCGGAACATGCAAGCTCAAGACGTTCGCTGTCACGTCGGACGGAACGCTGTGCTGCTTCGGCGCGTCGTGCATCATGGAGCGGTTGGTGTCGCTCGAAGCAACTCACGGCAGCGCCATCTCCGTCACAGAAGCGTACGTCGCCGTCGCCGGCTCGAGCTCCATCGTTCGCCTGTTCGACCCATCGACGCTCGAGTACCGGTCGACGATGCCGTTCCCTCCTCCGCTTGGCAAAGCGAACGAACCGAACGATGCGAGCTCCAACATTCTGCACCCAGACGAGCCGCACCGCTACCCGGCGGTGATCGCGGTGCGCGTCACAGGCTCGCATGTCATCGTGTTGTACAGCGATCGCAGTCTGTTCATCTACGATGTATCGGATATCCAGAACGCTCGCGTCGAGCAGTCGTTCATGTGTCACAGTGGCTGCATTCGAGACCTGAAGGTCGCAGGGCGCGTTCGAGGGCTCAACTCGAAAGGCAGGCTCGTGTATACCACAGACGAAGGGCGGCGGTCAGGCGCAACACTCGATGTTGTGCCGAACGGGACAATCGTGACCTGCTCCGACGATAACACGATGCGACTGTGGCATCTTGACCTTCACAAGCAAGCGCGGAGTAGCAGCGGCAGATTCAGCGGCAGATCGGAGACTCTGGATGCGTCTGTGTGGAAGAACCCGCACAGCCAAGAGATGCTCTGGGTGGCGTACCACGACCACGAGAGAGATTTCGCCGACGAGGATGCCGTGGTGCTCGGCGGTACGTGCTCGTACGATCATATCCCCGACATTCACTCGCCTGCACAAGACCACGGGCAAGTGAACGGGCTCCACGCAGTGGACATCCACCCCAACCAAACACAAGTTGTAGCAGGCGACAAGGAAGGGAACATCGTCGTTCTCCAGCTGCCGAAGCTGGGCGAAACGAGAGACATTGGAGCGCACAACACGGAGGTGCACTGCATCGCGTTCAGCAGTGGGATCGAGTCGGAAGGCAGCCAAGGCGCTCGCGGCAGCAGTCCGTGCCTGATGGCGTCGGGCGGCAGAGATCGGCTTGTCCACGTGTACGACTGCAGCAAGGAGCACTCAGTGCTAGCCACACTGGAGAACCACTCCGGAGCTGTGACGTCACTCCAGTTCACGCGCGACGGCAAGAAGCTGCTCAGCTGCGGCGCCGACAAGAGCATCGTGGTCTCAGACGTCAGTTTGGACGGGAAAGTGAGTCGCCGCAACTCCATCCCGTTCGTCGGCGGCAAGATCTTCGACATGGCGCTCACGTCGAATGACGAGTACCTGGTCACGTCGTGCAACAACCGTCTCGACATCCACAACGTGAATACGTGCAAGCAGGTCAAGTCGCACCACGTCGGCGAGCAGCACCGCATCAACGTGTGTCCCGCCAACTTTTGCGTTGCGATGAGCGGATCGTTGTCCGACAAGACGATCCACATCGTCGACATCGCAACCGGCGAAACGCTGGCAGACGCCACGGGTCATGGCGAGGCGATCACTGCTGTGAAGTTCACTCCAGACTGCCGTCGACTCGTGTCTGCTAGCAGCGACGGCTGCATCTTCGTCTGGAGACTCTCGGAGGAGATCCAGAGCGCGATCAAGTCCAGGTTGCCTCGAGTGACCGAGTTCCAGGCGTTGAACCCTGCTCCTCCGCCCGCAGCAACAAAGGTCGAGCCGGTAGCCCAAGCACCGCTCATGCCTCCGCCAGCTCCACCAGCTCCTGCTCCGAAAATGCTGCGGATTCCTCAACCTGCACCTCTCGTGAAGCCTCGATCTGCGCTTCCAGACTCTCCACAGACTAGCGAAGCTTCTCCTCCAGCAAAGAAGCTGCCTGACAATCGCGCTAGTGCATCATCGCCAACGACACCTCCCTCTGCGCTACCGAAGAAAAGCGATGCAAAGGAGGCGAAAGGGTGGAAGACCAAAGCAGCAGCTCCAGCGCCTGGTCCGATGTCGAAGATCCCGATGGAGGAGTGGATGCGAACACGGCAGAGCGCCAAGAAGACAGTCCACGTTGTCGCAGACACCGCTATCGACGATGCCGCCTTCGAGCAACAGGTGATGGAGTCAAGCGTTCACTTGGCAATCGACAGATCGCAGACCCCGGATTGGGCGAGGACAGTGAAACCGAGGGACTCGAAGAAGACTGTGAAGACTGGCCAACCACGCGCCGACCAGCGTCGTGTTGCTGGCGCGAAATGGGGCAAGCAGGCGGGTTCGCAGCCATTCGTGCGAGAGTCTCTTGACGATGACGCGGATCATGAGGATCTTGATGGCGATCTCAGCGGCTACCAAGACACAGAAGACGACGAGAATGACGAGAACGAAGCTCAATTGGACGAGCCGCTCTTCATCAAACAGCAGAGCGGCGAAGTGCACCAGCTCGACATTCCTCGCAGCAAAGAAGTCTCGGCAGTCTCCGACAGTCGACGCAGCTCTGCGTCTGGGGCTGAGAACGTGATGAACTTGTCGATCGGTAGTCTCGACATCAAGGCGCTGGGTGCGACGGGCGTGTCGAGCTCACTCGCACTCGAGCGCGAGCAGCTCGAGAAGCGGAAGAAGCAGATCGACACGGCTAATGCTGTTGCAGCGATGAACAGCAAGCTGCTCCAGCTCGGGTTGCTGAAGCCCAGCAAGACTCTGCCTGACGACTCGAATCACGATAACACTGAGAGCGTCGCGAAGACCCAGAATGAACAAGAAAGCGTGGAGATCGGAACTAGTGCTGTTCCTGAAAATGCTGACGAGACACCTTCGGTTCTCAACGGCCCAGATCTCGCAACGAGAGGTACCAGCGCAAGTATCAAGATTGAAAGCGAGCAACAGGAGGTGGCGGTGCCGGTTCGGCGCGCAGATATCCCAGAGGAGCTGCTCCAGTCGATCGACATATCGGTGCTTCCGACTGTGCGAGGCGATCTCAGTGACACCGGCGCACCAGAGCAGCAGTTGGAAGGGATGAGCTCTCCAAGAGTGGACGCTTCGCTGAGCGTGTTCACCGCAGGCTTTCAGATCGTGAACAACGGCAGTCGTGACAAGATCCTCCGAGAGAGTGTGGACGTTGCGACAGCGGCAACTGTCAACGCATCGATCAGCGCGTTCACAGCTGGGTATACGAGCAACTGCGGGGTCGACAGCAGCACCCGAGTCAGTCAGAGCATCTCGCTACCCTCTGTGTCGGCGTCTCTCAGTGCGTTTACACCTGGCTACTCTGTTGCGAGCCAAGGAATGAGCGCTGAGCTGAGCCCACCACCAAGAGTCGATCAGTCCTTGAGCGCGTTCACGTCCGGTTTCCGAGCTGGAGTTGGAACCGCTGCTCGCGACGAAGCATCCAGGACGAGCATCGATGTTTCGACTGGCGTGAACGCTTCGATCAGTTCCTTCACATCTGGCTATGCGAGCAACGAAGCTCCGAGACCCGTTCCTGTGAACGAGAGCGTATCAATGCCGTCTGTGTCGGCATCGCTCAGCACGTTCACCTCAGGGTACAACCCTGATGACACTTTGGCGAGATCATCATCAGATACAAGAAACAGCGGCAGTCTGGCCGCGACATCGCTCAGCGCGTTCACGTCAGGATACGAGCACGTGCCGACAGTCAAACAGGCCGTGTCTCCAGACAAGGGAGGACTCGAGGGCCAGCGCGGCGGTGGCGTGACGGAATCCCTGAGCGCTTTCACCTCGGGATACGCAGTCACCGACCCGAGCGCCTCGCAACACGAACCAAGTGGGAACGAGCGCCGAGTTGGCGCGAGCTTCGACGCAGCGGTGGATCAATCTCTGAGCATCTTCACTGCCGGATACGGAGTCAGAGGTGACGACAGTGCCAGCTATCCTGCAACGAAAGCTTCCGCAGAGCCAGGATACGAGCCTTCTCCCCCAGGTACGCAGCTGGCTGTTGTTTCAACTGCGGCGATCTCTCATGTTCTCCATCGCTCTCGATCCACCCAGGACCGTCGGAAGCGACCGTGCTGTCAACCATCAGGCGAGTTCCCAAGAGGTCCAAACGTTCAAATGCCCTCATGTGATCTCGATCCTGACTGTATGTGGTGGTGCTCAGTGACTTGGACCAGCAGCTGGAGACGGTGTCGAAGACCTTCGAGGAGCTCCTGCCGCCCCAGAGCACCGCAGGTGAGTGCTTGATTCTCGTTGCCGACCAAAGGCGTTCGCTCACTCCTTCTGCTTCTCACGCAGCCCCTGAAGTCCAGGAGATCCAGCACCTCGTGACGCAACTGCGCGCCGCCATCGAGCGCTTCTCCTCCGGCGACACGTAGAGGGGTCTTCAGATAAGCCGAGCAACACGATGGATCTCCGTGTCTCCGCGCGTTCCTTCCGCCTTTTGTATCGGATTTTCCACTGGAAAACACTCGCGAAAATCAGCTGTGATCGATGGCGGACGCCGTGGCCAAGAAGCTCGACATGAGCCTCGAGCAGATCGTGGACGAGCGCAAGCTCGAGCAGCGCGCCGTCGAGAGCAACGGCAGCAACCAGAACAGCAACAGCAGCAACAGCCAGAACAGCAGCAACGGCGGCTTCCAACACCGCGACGCGAACGGGAGTCCGCGGGGCCTCGGGGGCGGCAAGTCCCGAAGCACGTGCGTGCGTGCGCTTCACTCTCAGAGTCTCGAAGAACCTCCTCCCGACGGACTAACCGACCGACTGACTGCGAGCAGCCGACGCGCCGACCGCCTCGCCAACTCGGCGCCGTACCAGGCGCGCGCGCCGCGCTTCGGCGGCCAGCAGGGCGGTGCGTACTTAGCAGGAAGAGCTCCCGACCTTCCTCATGTGTGGTGGTATGCGAGTACTGTACCTACGGATTGCTGCGTGTATGCGGCAGGAGCGGCTTGGGGGGAGAACGGAGGCGAGTCGCGCGCGAGCCAGCGCGTGTACGTGGGGAACCTGTCGTGGGGCGTGACGTGGCAGATGCTCAAGGACCACATGCGTGCGGCGGGCGACGTGCTGCACGCGGACATTCTCGAGTCCGGCGGGCGCTCCAAGGGCTGCGCGGTCGTGACGTTCGCGAGCGCGGCGGACGCGGACGAGGCTGTGGCGCAGCTCAACGACTCGGTGCTCGACGGCCGCACGATCTTCGTGCGCATGGACCGCGAGGACCGGCGCGCGCGGCCCAACTCGGGCTGCCGCGTGTACGTCGGGAACCTCGCGTGGAACATCAAGTGGCAGGACCTCAAGGACCACATGAAGAAGGCCGGCCGGGTCGTCCACGCGGACGGTGAGGAGGTGGTTGGGGACGCCAGTAGCAGCAGCAGCGTCGGCGTACTGACAGCTGGAGATGCTGCCTTGTGCTCGCAGTCTTGGAGGAAGCGAGCGGGCGCTCGAAGGGCTGCGGGCTCGTCGAGTACAGCACGCGAGAGGAGGCGCAGAACGCGATCGAGCAGCTGACCAACTCGAAGCTCGGCGACCGCATGATCTTCGTGCGCGAGGACCGCGAGCCGGAGGGCGGCAGCATCTCGGACATCGTCAAGCGGACGCGCTATGGAGGCGGCGGCGGTGGCGCGCAGTATCCGCCACTGGAGTACTACCCGCCGCAGCTCCCGCCGCCACCGCCGCACTATGCGCACCCGCACCAGTACGCGCCGCCCCCGCCGCCGCCGCCGCACCACCATCAGTTCCAGCATATGCCGCAGTACGCGCCGATCCTGGGCGGCGGCGGCGAGCGCCAGATCTTCATCGGCAATGTGCGTTCCTGTCTCATTGAGTGCTTGCTGCTAGCGCCAGGCGAGCTGACCTCCGGTGACACTGTGCTGGCAGCTGCCGCTGGAGACGCACTGGAAGAGCCTTAAGGAGCTCTTTTCGACTGTCGGTCCTGTTGAGCGCGCGGAAATGCCCGAGTACCCGGACGGAAGAGTGCGCGGGTTCGGCCTCGTGCGGTTCTTCAACTCGCAGCACGCATGGGAAGCAATTGGTGGGTGGGATGCTGGGGGGAGCTGGAGCTGTGGGGGCCTGTAGCGTTGCATGTGGTGGACTGGAGTGCTCACAGGCGGATGGATGGGTGGGTGGGCGGTGGTTGGTTGACAGAGCGCTACGATCGAGCGGAGGTGAACGGGCGTGTGATCTCTGTCCGCATGGATCGCAATGGGCAGTAGCGTTCGTGTCTCGAGTGCTACGACGTGGAGGGGGAGGAGACAATTCTGGTGTCGGGCAAGCTGCGGAGGCGGGGAGCAGCAAAGATGGGGTGGCGAACTGGGGTGACGAGCTGGGGTGGTGGGTAGACGGACGGGTGGACGGGAGCAGTGTGTCGACACGACCAGTGGTGGACAAGCGAGAGTGATAGCGGGTGGGAGGCCACCATTGAGGAAGCAGAAGAGCTGCCTTTGGGGTATGCAACGAACGCTGTTCAGATGCTCGAAGCCGTGTGCGTCTTGTTGCTTGAGTGCTTGCACTTGCTCAAGCGCAGTTCTTCATCACGAGCTCCTCGAGCATCCGGAAGAACCTTCGCCTGGTCTGCAGCAGTTCATTCGCGAAGCACACAGAAGAGCGTGAGCGTCCTGCTTCACATCCGCTTGAGAACACACGAACACTGTTACCAAGTAGCCTCGCGTGAACGTTTGCAGTCGGATGGCCGAGTAGTGGACTTCGTGGTAGACCTGCAGTGCTGACTTCTGTGGCGCAATGGGAACTGGAGGCGAGCACACCACCGCTTCCTGAGCTGCAGTAGCAGACGCGCTGCTTCGTCCGGACTCGTGGTGCCTCGTGTGCTCGGACTCCCTCACGGAGATGTAGAGCTGGTTTGCGTCTTCTGGGAAGATCTGCCACGCTGGCAGGTCTTCAACCACCGACAGCGACGGCGTGAGCTCATCCTCGGGTAGTAGCGGCTCCGGTTCGCTGCATACATCCTCGGACTCGTTGCGGCGCGGAGAGCTGGTCGTAGATCCTTCGTCTTCGTCACTGCTCGGCGCGTCACAGTCGTCTCGAATCGGAGGACGACCAGATACGAGCGAGGAAGAACCGATTTCACTGTCGGTCGGCGGTGCTGCAGGGGAGGCGGTCACTGGATGGTCGGGCTCTTGTTCTTCGAGGCTGATTGTCGGAGCTTCGTCTCGATCCTCCTCCACCGTAGCAACACTCGGCGTGTCGTCTGGAGTGCAGAGCCTGGTGTGTCGAAAGTCACATTGTCGGTGCTGTCCTGTCCAGAAGCACACCTCATCATCGGTAGTGAAGTCCACGCACTCCTTGTCGCTCGCTTCTGCGTGGTTGGACCCCAGCACCTCAAGCAATTCCCTCTCCAGACCTGGAACGAGGTGGTACGTTCGTTAGCCTTCAGACTGAACATTCACCGCGATCAGCACCGATTGTGTACCGTGATTCACACGCTCAAGCGCACAGCGCTCCTCCACGAACCACCTGAACGACTCGGTACAAGAGAATCGCAAGTGAGAGAGTGAATGGCACGAGCGCTTCTGTGAAGGGATCTTCGTCGACGCACCGGAGCAGCTTCTGCGCCAGAACGAAAAGCATCTGCAGCTTCTCCTGTCTCGTTGATAGTGGCATGCAGCTCCAGTGTGAGTGAGCTGCCACGTCCTCATGCAAACGGGATGCACGTACTTGAGAGATGGCTCGCGGGGGCTGGAGCTGGATGACTTTGCTCGAGTATTGCTGTGGACGAGTGCCTCTGGGTGTCAGCTTGCAACACCACCGACAGCCCACTTCAGCAGTTCTGTTGATGGTGCATACGAACCACGACAATCTCCGGGCTGAGCGAAGTCAGGTCCACTTGCAGCAACGAGGTCATGGAGATTGCGGACGGCGACAGCGGCATCCTGGCGGTGGAGGAGGTCAGTCGTGAAGTGCGGCTGTATATTTAGTGGACTCGACTCGCTCATTTGACGAGCGTGCATCGCATTGCACACAAGCACCACCACTCGAACCGTCAGCAGAGGAACCCGAGGATGATGCCGTAGATGGAGTGCGGAACTTCTGCGCGGCGAGAGATGCCAATCGCGAGAAGCGTGACGCGCTCGGTCATCGCCGCTCGGAACTCCGGTCCTTGGTACGCTGTCGATCACGATCCCAGAGACATTAGCTGTCCTTGTTGGCAGTGATCTCGGCATCCAGCTTCTCCGAAGTCTCACTCGCTCCACTCACCTTGTAGCATCTCCTGAATCTCGACGCGCTGCCAGTCGCGCGCGAGATCGAGAGGCGTCGAGCCACACTCGTCAGCCGTGAACGGGTCCACTCCAGCGCTGAGCAGCAGTCGCACGAGCTCTCCGTGCCCGTTCCGACACGCAGAGTGGAGCGGCATTTGACCCTGCCAAGCGATCCATCGACATCGAGTGAGCCTCCGCAGCATCCTGTTGCTGTAAGTACAAAGCCACGTCCACATGACAAACAGTGCTCCAGCAACGTCTGGACGACCTCGTTGTCTCGAAGGTGGAGCTTTGCGTGGCTTGCAACCAGCATCTCGGCTGCTTCACGGCGTCCCCATGTGCAGGCGACGTGCAGCGCAGCTTTGCCCTGGGCAAAGAAACCACAGCAGCGAGCGCTACGTCATCCAGCACGTAACTCGGCGCGGTATGCAGCAGCTATCGTGCTTACATCTCGCTGCCGCAAGTTCACGTCCGCGCCGTGTGCGAAAAGCAGCTCAAGCACCGGAACACACTGGTTCTGAGCCGCCAGGCACAGCGCACGCTTGCCCTCTGCGTCCGGCTCGTTCACGTCGTGGCCGCGAGCGATCCTGTTGTACGCAAATCCGTCATCAAACGTGAGCGTACGGCTCTGAAGCACCAGTTATCACGAGTCCTAGCCGCACCACTTCTTCACGACTTCGATCTGGTTGAGCGACGCTGCGTGGACAAACGCGTCGCTGGGCTTGAAGGCCGTCGCCAGCAGATCCGCGTGAAACGGGGTCTAAGGGTCCTGCAGCGTCAGACGAAGAGCGCAGCGCAGCAGAAAACAGTTGGCTCGATCTGAGCGACGTGCGTACTCGTGCAGGACGCGCAGGCGCGAACGTCCACATCGTGCCGACGCCAACACCGCCGTCCTTCAGATGAAAATAGGTGCTGTGCTACTATCCTACAGGAACTCAGACCTCACTACTGCAGGCGGCAGTGCAAGAGAGCACGCACCAGGTTCATACTGGATTGAACGCGTGTGCGAGTGAAGAGACCTCACGCACAGGGGCGGCTTGTTGCATCACTGGCTTCCGCGCACGAACGGAGTCGGCCGAGTGCCTTGCTGGAGCTCGATTTGGTGGAGATGGAGGATGTTGATCGCTCCGTTGACGTCGCGGTCCTCCCAGACGTGGCGCTGTTCATCAAACGGCAGCGCATCAACCTCCCGCAACAACTCGCCACCGCTGCCGCTGACAGCCGCCGACTCACAGAG
>JAASFH010000336.1:0-21902 GCA_023333695.1 Globisporangium yorkense
ATGCGCGCAGTGCCGAAGTGCTTGATCTCCATGTTGCCGCCAGAAGAAGTAGTGTGTTGGGAGGATGCGCCACCAGATACGCGCTGTCACGTCGAGCGTTCGAGGGTCGATGAACTTTCGAGCTTTCTTGTGTATCGGCAGGGCGCAAAGCGATCTCAGGAACACAGAACGACATCAGCTAAACGAACGCGCATTACAACATGAAAGCCCGGCTACCAGATCGCCTCCACCAGCGAGAGCTCAAAAAGATGGTCCTCTCGCGAGGAAGGCGGTCGTCGTCCGCGTGACTGCAGATCAACAGCTTAGATGATGTCGAGGCGCATACCAGACTTGGCAAGCGAGAACGGCTGGACGCCCGTCTTGAGCGTGAACTTGCCGCAGAGGTCTGCGAGGCCCTTGGGCGAGCCGTACACGTCGCAGTTCGTCTCGGGCTTGAGCGACACGTAGAAGTCGCCGTCCTCCGCCACCTGCGAGAAGCCGCCGCCGATCTGCGGGTCGTACACGCTCCAGTCCTCCGCCGTGAGCTTGAACTCGACCGTCGTCGAGATGCCCGGCTCGAGCGAGATCTTCGTGAACTTCTTCAGCTGCTTCACCTCCGGCACCGAGATCGAGCGGTACGGCTGCGTCACGAAGAGCATCACGGTCTCCTTGCCCGCCACCTTGCCTGTGTTCGTCACCTTCACCGACACCGTGAACGAGTCCGACTTGCCCGTCACCGTCGTCTTGCTCAGCGCCATGTTCGAGTACGAGAACGTCGTGTAGCTCAGACCCGCGCCGAAGTCCCACTCCATCTTGCAGTAGCCGCTCGAGCACTGCGTGCTCACGCGGTGGTTGTACGGGATCATGATGTTCGCCGCATCCTTCGGGTACGTGAGCGGCAGACGGCCACTCGGGTTCACCTTGCCGTAGATGATCTCTGCGAGCGCCTGGCCACCGAGCTCGCACGGCAGCATCGCGTTGATCACGGCGTGCACGCTGTTCGGCAGACCGTTGAGCAGACGCGGGCGGCCGCCCACGAGCACCAGCACCACCTTCGTTCCCGTCGACGCCAGCTCGCGCACGTACGCGCCCTGGCCCGCCGGTAGCGCCAGGTCGTCGATGTCACCCGGCTTCTCCGCGTAGCTGCCCTCGCCGATCACCACCACCGTGTACGCCGCCTTGCTCGCGTAGCTCTTGGCCGTCGCGAGGTCCGCCGCCGAGTACGACCCGTCCACGTTCAGACCGTTGAAGAACGACACGGAGTTACCCGCGATCGCCTCCATACCCTGCTTCACCGAGATGCCGTGCGGGAACATCTCGTTGCCCGAGTACCCCTGCCAGCGCACGGTCCAGCCACCGCACAGGTGACCCACGTCGTGCGCCGAGTGGCCCGTGAGGAACACCGACGACGACTCCGCCAGCGGCAGCACGTTGTCCTGGTTCTTCAGCAGCACGATCGACTCGCGCGCGAGCTGCAGCGCCGCCTCCTTGTCCTTGTCGTTGCCCACCAGCTCGACGTTCGCCGCGCCGGGCATCGGCTGGTCGTACAGGCCGAGCTTCACCTTCATCTTCACGACGCGGCGCGCCGACTCCTTCAGGCGCGGCAGATACTCCGGGTTCGTCTTGAGCATCGCCTTGGCGTGGTCGATGAACGTCGTGTCGTACGGCACCATGCTCATGTCAAGCGACGTCTGCGTGAGCGCCATGCGCACGGCCTCCGGCTTGCTCTTGGCCACGCGGTGCCAGTCCTGTAGGTTGTTGATCTCGGCCCAGTCCGTGACCACGACGCCCTGGAAGCCCAGATCGTTGCGGATGAGGTCGCGCAGGATCTTGGGCGACGCCACCACCGGCACGCCGTTGATCGACACGTAGTTCTCCATGGACGACATCACGCCCGCCTTCGTCGCCGCGATGAACGGCGGCGTGAAGTAGTTGAGCAGGTCGAAGTCCGACAGGGTCACGCCATCGCGGTCGTGGCCCGTCGGCGTCTTGGAGTACCCGACGAAGTGCTTCATGCACGCCGCCGTGGCGTTGTTGCTCTGCAGCCCGCGAATGATGGCGTCACCCATGACCGACACCGTGTACGGGTCCTCGCCGAACGTCTCGAACGTGCGCGCCCACAGCGGGTTCTGCGAGATCTCGAGGATCGGACCGAAGACCCACGGCATCCCCGCCGCCTCCGTGTCGCGGCCCGTCACGCGGCCCATCTCGTACACCAGGTCTGGGTTGAAGCTCGCCGCGCCGTTGATCTGCTGTCCGAAGAGCACCGAGTTCGACACGTACACGGCGCCGTGCACCGAGTCCACACCGTACACGATCGGGTGCCCGCCGTTCTCGGCCATGCTGATTTCCTGGATGCGCGAGATGATCGCGCGCCACTCGGTCGCCGTCCAGCCGTACTTGCCGTTCTTCGGGCCTCCCGCGAACGGAGAGTTGAGGTACGAGCCGATGCGCAGCTTGGCGTAAGCGCGCACCTTATCCTCGTCGAGCGTGTTGTCACTCTTGAGCAGGTTGTCGATGTTGATCTGCGTCATCTGGCCGAGGATGTCATCGGTCGTGAAGCTCGCCATGATGGTATCGACACGCGAGTCCCAGGCGTCGCCCGCGACTGAGCGGGCCGCGAACGCGGCGCAGCACGCAACGGCAGCGAACCACTTGGAGAACATCTCGTTCAGTCGGTTTGCGTGGATCTCAGGAGCAGAGAGCTGGCTGCCGGTGTTTCAACTCGGAGGCGAATTGGAAAGTGATCGAGTCCAGACGCTCCTCCACTCACGCCGCGGGCGCGCGGAGCAGCAGATTTTGCTGCTCGGCCGAAGCGCATCGCGGGCGTCTCTTGGCGTGATTGACTGACTGCTGGTTGATGACACGCTTGCGCTCGCTTTGACGGTCAGAGACTCGCAGACTCGCTCCAGAGCGCGCATGAAGAGCTGCAGCAAGTTGACCCTCTACTCCAAGGGAGACTGTCCACCTGTCACCGTGCAGCGACGGGTCATCCGATGTGGTTGGACCTCGAGTGGACGCACTTCCCTTGTTTTTAGAACTATCGCTTCGTACGACATGAGTGAAACATTTCATAGTGATAAAAGGAGGGTGTCATTTCATTCAAAAAATGGGCAATGCGTTACGAAAAAACACGAAATGCCTAGCTGACAGATTGCAACCACACTAACATAGACAATTGGGTGTTGTCTAGTTCTTGGATGAATCTGAGAGCCGCCCTTTGCTAGAACAGTGCTCGAGAGCAAGGGCGAGCCTAGAGTTACTTGTGCCGCTACTGTGCTAAACAGTGTAGTGCCAGTGTCTTTATACGTGTACGTACCCTCATGACTCTTCTCACATTCACTCCAAGCAAAATGCCCATTCCAGCATCTCCGACAGTTTAAATGGTCATTTCGGTCTTTTTCGCAACGCAATGCCCATTTTTGCTAAACTGAAGTAGACCTCCCTGTGTCGTCGCGTTGCACTAACTGAGGGACTTCGCAAAGGAGTTTCGCGAGACTCGCACCTTTTCCAAGTGCTCGCACCCAAAGCTCCTGGAGCCCTCGCTCGCTCTCGCTGCTCAATACGCTCCTTTGGCCAACGTTGTCGGATCCATCATCTGCGCACCAGCACCAGCAGCACCTGCATCGTGTCACACCACAGTCACAAGCATCGAGCGACGCGCGCGGCCAACAACTTGATTCCTGCCTGACGTTGCTACCGACGCCCGCCCTGTAACACAACACCGGATGAATCAAGTTGGCCGTCGCGTTGTCCACGAGTTGAAGCTCCGCTTCAATCTGATAACAACAGCAATGGCGGCACTCTCGCGGGTATCGACCAGATCAATCTCTTTCGCAAAAGGACGCGAAGTGCATGAAAGAGATCCGACAAGGAAGCGACGTGGCCGGTGCTTGGACTGCAAGACTGCCACTTCGCACTTCCGAGTGCGAGCGCTTCCTGCTCGACAGAAGTATGCCGCGGATGTCCGACTGAAGAAGACGGCGGTGACAGGTTGAGCATGCCCACGCACGTTTTGCGTCGGCTGTAGGGAGTCGCGCGTTCTTGCTGCGTGCGAGACCTCGCTGTGGTCCCCAAACCAGCGAGTCGCTCAAGCGAAACACTAACCAGCACAAGCTCACACCCATTCGCGCACGCGAGGTCCTGAAGCGTGGGCGCCGCTCAACTTCAACTACGTATTCACGCGAGTGCGAGGGTGTCGTGGGCGGGAACCGGTCCTCGCTGACTCGCGACGTCTCGAAAACTGAAGCGCCGGAGTGGAGCTGAGTTTCTTGGATCTGCGGTGTCGGTGTATGTGGAGGTTCCTCAGAGCTCCTTTGACGGCTCAACGGGAACTGAAGTGCCGTCGAGTTCTCCTCCTCCGTGTCCATCCCAACCAGCGGCGAGTGCTGCGTATGCTCGCTCGATGTTGGAGAAGAAGGCCTTAGACCCATGGGGATCAAGCGCCGGGAGAAGCGCAGCTCCAAGCGAACAGCAGAAGCGTCGATAGCCTTAACAAAGAGAGCGATCGGCGATCGCGATCGGCGTATGGTTGAAGCTCCGGCGGTCGGGTGCCACTCTCAATCGCGGCGACGACCACCGTACACACCCTTCTGGTCGAATCGGCGTCCCGCGAGTTGAAGGTGCTAGTCGCGACGCGAGGCGATCAGCAAACGTGAAGGGATTTGCTGCGCAGCGCGGCCTGCCCTCCAGGCTTCGACGACGACAGCGAAGGCAGGAACGTGCTGCAGTAACAAACAGGCAACGCCGGGAGACACGCTCTCGCCTTGAAGCTCCCCCGCTGTATCAAGTTGCGCGTCCCACATCGCATCGCGCGCTCGGCATTCAGAATAGCGAGAGCTGCGAGGGAACTAGGTACAGCACTTTTACAGATCGCAGCCCGAGTTGCTCACTACTTCGACGGGTTCGTGGTCACACATCGCAGCACGCCATTCATTCCGAGGGAGCGAGCGAGAGGACTGGGGCGCCTCAGCCGACCGCGGCCTGCGTGCCTGCTACTGCGCCTGCGGAGGATGCCCAGGTGCACCCGTGTTGGCTCGATGGATGTGGTTCCGTCATACCAACCTCGCATGCGCGCATTGACCTTGACACGAATGCACTTCTGCAAGGCACGAGGTCTGGCAAGGCAACCAGGCGAGTAGTATTCGTGGGGACGGGACGAGGCGCTGGAGAGCGCTGGTTCGACTCGTCATATGTCCTGTGTAGCCCAAGACGATTGGAGGGAAGCTCTCCATGTATGGAGGGCATCCATCTGGCAGTCGATTCGCATGTGCTCGACTCGCGCTTATACCGACTGCTGGTCGCTGGCGCAGCGGCGTCCTATTTGACATGTGTGGCGGATTGATCGCTGGCGAGGTTGGCTGAGCGCGTTCTCGGAATAACCAACCGTTGCGATAGTCCACCTGAGGCATTCGCTGGCGAAGTGAAGCTGCTGCTACTCCTGTTGCCGCCGCCGCCACCCGCCGACGACGCCATCGTGTCAAGCAAGGCTCTCGCTCGTTAGAACAAACGGCACGCGCCATGCAGGACCGAGGCAGCGGTAGTGGCTGGTGCACCAGCTTCGAGCGCCTCGAGCACAATGTCAAGTTCGTGTTCATCTTCACGCTCGCGTTCTGGTCTGCGAGCAGCATCATCTCGCAGCAGGTGCTCGCGGGCTACATCTTCGTGCTCACGGGCTCGAACACTCCCGTGGGGCTCGTCAAAGCCATCCAGGGACTCGCGCAACTGCTCTTTGCGCTGCCTGCCGGCTTCGCTGCTGACTTCCTGCGCCGCGACCGCATCCTCGCATGCGCCGGCGCGATCGGCATCATCACGGCGCTGCTCACGGGCTTCTCGTTCCAAGTCGAGTCGCTGCCGCTCATTTACACGTCGTTCGCGCTCTGGGGCATCTTCATGGCCTTCCAGAGTCCAGCGATGGAGGCGCTCTTCGCAGACTCGGTGCCGTTCGGCCACCGCTCGTTCCCGTTCACGCTTAAGCACGTGGTGCTCAACGCCGCGCTCGTGCTCGGCCCGCTCTGCGCGATTCTGCTCTTCTGGCACTTCGGCGACACGTGGGAGCTCCCGGTGCTGCGGCCGGTCATGCTCTTCGGCACCTTCCTTGCGGCGATGTCCATGGCGGCGCTCTTCCAATTCAACGACGACATGGCGTACGAGAACCAGCAGCACGTGCTCGCGATCGAGCGCGAGCTCCACTCGATCGAACGCAACTTCAGCGTCGAGATCAGCGCGTACATCCCCGAAGAACTTGAGAGTGACGCAGACGGTGGCACCAGCTCCACACCCAACGGTGAACCGCTCTCGTCCTTGGCGTTCTCGCCTATCAACTCGCGGGCTCCGAGCGAGTTCTCGATGCTGCTGCGGTCACCGGGCAGTGCCGTCAACGGCCCCGCGACGATGTACATGACGAACCCTTCGCTGGGAGCGGACCAGCTTCTCGACGAAGATCTCGTGTTCAACGAAGCCGTGCAGTTCGCGAAGCCAGCCCCGACGTGCTGCGGACTCAACGCGTCGCATGTGCCGACGATCCTGTTCCTCTCGGACTTCGTCGTCAGCAACGGTGCCGGCATGACCACTCACTTCTTCCCGCTGTTCCTCTTCCAAGAGTTCGGACTGACTCCGATCCAAGTCGCCGAGCTCTTCGCGCTGCTCCCGATCTGCGTTGCGGTCAGCTCGCTGGCGGCGCAGTTCGTCTCGAGATATTGCGGCCGGATGTCCGTGATCGTGTTCACACGACTCGCTGGCACCGCGTGCCTCCTCGCGATGGCGCTGTCGACGTCGCTCGAGGCGCAGTGCGCGCTCTTCCTGGCTCGCGGCGCGATGATGCGGTGTACGGAGCCGCTGCGGCGGTCGCTACTGATGGACTTTGTCCCCAAGAAGCAGCGCGCGCGCTGGAACTCGCTCGAGGGCCTCACGAGGTTCTCGTGGGCCGGCAGCGCCGTGCTCGGAGGGTTCTTCGTCGAGGCGCACGGCTATCGGTTCTGCTTCTTGGCCACGTCCGCGGTCTACGCTGCCGGTGTGCTGCTCGAGGCGGTGCTGATCCCGATCACCAAGTTCGCGGTCGAGCGCGACGCGTATCCCGATAGCTCGCGCGTGCCAGTTCGGACCGCCAGCAAGATCTGAACAAGCCAGACACTTTAGCAGACCTGCATCGAGAGCAACTAGGAGATAGATCGGAAGCTCTCAACACGAACACGAACACGAACAAGGGCACACTCTCCGGCAGGTGCGTTGAAATGGTGACAGTTCTGCGTCTCAAAGATCGGTCGCCGTCACCTCCGCTTCGCTGAATGGTCATACGTCTAAGAGATGCGAGCAAGCGCATCGTGTCGAGCAAGTGAGAGAGATGCAGTGTCCACGACAGCAAGATCGATGATCTTGTACTTTCAACCTTGTGAGTTGAATCTGGATAGTGACAAAACCCAGGATCTTGGAAAGATTTGTTCTTCTCGAGGCTCACTCTCGGAGACGACGACGAAGAAGCACACGCGCGTCCTCCTATTACCGCGACCCAAGCCAGCTCCTTCCTTACAGCAAGAACAGCAGCAGTATGGCGCACCGCAAGAAAGTGCTCCTGAAGCTCATCATCCTGGGCGACAGCGGGTGCGTCGCCAATGGCTCGCAGCGCGGCGGATACGCGTTCGGCTCTTGACTCGTATCGTGTCTGCAGTGTCGGGAAGACGTCGCTCATGAACCAGTACGTGAACCAGAAGTTCTCGAGCCAGTACAAGGCCACGATCGGCGCCGACTTCCTCACGAAGGAGATCATGATCGACGACAAGCTCGTCACCATGCAGGTGCGTCGCTATTCCTTCAGTAGGCACGAGGGAGGGACAGGTGTCGACCGCTCACTGCGAGCGCGCACAGATCTGGGACACGGCGGGCCAGGAGCGCTTCCAGAGCCTCGGCGTGGCCTTCTACCGCGGTGCCGACGCCTGCGTGCTCGTGTACGACATCACGAACCCGAAGGTGCGGGCTGGATTATGACGGTTGGATGTCGTGCGAAGGTGCTGGCGCTGACGATGTGGTCGATGGTCGTGGGGGTTCGCTGCAGTCGTTCGAGAAGCTCGACAGCTGGCGCGACGAGTTCCTGGCGCAGGCGGGCCCGCGCGACCCGGACACGTTCCCGTTCATCGTGCTGGGAAACAAGGTGGACAAGGAGGCGGACCGGCGCGTGCAGAAGCAGAAGGCGCAGCACTGGTGTCAGGCGAAGAACCCGCAGCAGCCGATGCCGCACTTTGAGACGAGCGCGAAGGAGGCGACGAGCGTGGAGGAGGCGTTCCTGACGATCGCGCGCACAGCGCTGCAAAAGGGGCAGGAGGACGACATCTACGTGCCGGAGACGATCGACCTGAGCGGCGCCACCGCCAAGAGCGAGAGCGAGAGCTGCTGCTAATCTACGACATGCGGGAGGACCCTGGAAGTTGAGGTCGGAAGAGAGGGAGCGATGTGAGAGAGCAGTAACCTGGGCAATGCATGAAGACACGAGTCGTCTCGGGAGCTGTTAGGTCGCGAGCGGCGGCGTGTCGACGGACTTCTTCGACCGCGAGGGCACCAGGAGCGACGTTCGCTTCGCTGCAGCTTTCTGCGCCTCCTTCGCCATCTTGGGCACCATTCCCTGCAACGTGGCCGTCAGCGACTCGCGTCGAGCAGCGCCGAACGCGCTTTTGCTCTTCGCTTTCTTGAGCGGAGATGACGCCAGTAGCTTCGCGCTGAACGACTGCTGCTTGGCGCGCTCCTTCTCGGCAGCGAGGGAGATCTGCCGCCGTGTCTCCATGCGGTTGCGTATTGTGCGCTGGCGCCACGCGCAGAATAACTTGGTCTGCGCCGCGAGCTCCGTGGCTTCGTCCACGTCGTGACGGGGTACGTCTCGCGGCGCGCCGTACGTGTAGCGGCTCCACTCTTTCGGGTCCACCGGCTCGCCCTCGTCGGTCGCGACCATGTACTTGCGCAGTTGCTCCTTGCTCGCCTCGCGGATCTCGAGCTCTCGTGCGAGGAACTGGTTCTCGCGGGTGACTACGCTGGCATCCTTCTCGCGCGCACGGTTGAGGAACTCTTGGAGCGCTGGTCGATGCCATGGAGGTGCAGGACTGTGAGCGCCGCAGAATACGTCCTAGAGCTACCGCCGCACCACGTCTCAGTTTGCACCTCTCTGGTGGTTGATTGAGTGCGGACCTCGGCGCGTCGAAGGCGGCGGCGGCACTGCTTCAGGAGACAGAGCCGAGACTGGCGAGATCGGCTCTGCCTCGGCCGACTTCTTCGCCGAGATGAACTGCCGGAGCTCGCGCTCACGCCGCGCCTCCGCTCGGTCTCCGTGGCAGTCGACGCAGAAGTACTCGAGCTCCGGGTCGCCCACATCCCCGCACCCGGAGCGGCACAGGATCCGCGCCTGGAGACTCATGCTTCTCCGTTTCGTGACAGATATAAGCTAGAGTTGACAAAAGTATCGACACGACCGTCACATCCTCGGACAAGACACGAGCACAAGCGAATGCGTGGATTCATCCGATCAGTGACGTCTAACTCCTTCCCGGCGATGTTTGAACAAGCCGTGAATCGACCTACTGTGGCGCCTGGAAGTAGAACGGGTGGAACGTCACGAGCCCTTTGCTCCACGCAACGCTCAGCAGCGCACCTTTCTCAAAACTCGACGCGAACGCCACCTCTCTCGGTACGCCGGCGTTCGGAGGACCGCGCAGCAATCCGCTACACACACAGTGTTCAAGATAATAACGCCGTGAGTTCCTCCAAATGCTGGCGCCAACTTCCTCACCTACAGACAGATACACACACACACCTGCGGGTGAAGATGAGGAACGGCTCCCACGCGACTGTGAAGATCACGACCAGCGGTCCCGTGAGCTCTGTGCTCCCAGCAACTTGCGCAGCGGTCGTGCGATACGTGACTGCGATGCGCGTTCCGGTCGGGTCCCAGGCAATACGCTGGATCTTCCCGCCCACAAGTCTGCAAAATCATCAGCGAAAGGGAGGACATCGTTTAGCACGATTCACCCACCCGCCATTCGCAAACGCAATCGGCACGTACTCGGAGACGCGCTGGTCGAATGATGCCACCTCTTTCTCCGGAAACTCAATCGCGGGCGAGCTGATCTGTCCGTCTGTTGCAAACAGCAAGCTCGCATACCATCAGCCAAGAAATCCCACACTCGCAAGAAATACATCCGTGTATCACGCACCAATCAAAGGTGGAGTGCCCGGGAACGAGTACGGATACAGCGTGCACTTGTTGCGAAGTGCAACGAGGAGGCACTTGCCATCGCGAGACCAGCCACAGCTCTGCACAACAACACGCGGGTCAGCTCCAACCAACCAATCGCCAAACATGTTCACAACTAGAAGCAAGAGTGATCAAATGAGCGTACCCCCGTCGCGATATCCCAGATCTCGTTCTTCCACGTCAGCGTCTCCCACATCAGGGATACGTTGCGTCTGCGGATCACAACAGCACCCAGATAGTGAGTGTTCAGCGTGGTTCGAGAGGGCACATCGTACAGACTCAGCAACCATGCTTCTCCGGGACCACGTACTCTGTCGACACGAATAAATACTCGCCCGTGGGGGACCAGTGCAGCCCCGTGATCTTGTGGGGACTCTGCAGCTCTGTTCGCCGCTTGAAAACCGTGTCGAAGACGTAGAGTGTGCTCGAGTTCTTCGCGAATGCCGCCAGTAAACTACCAAGTTGGAGAAAAGAACATTGATGGTCAGTGCGCAGCTACAGTGGAACCAGCTCATAGTCAGTTCTACTCTCGCACACCTTCCGTCTGCGCTCCAGTTCATTTGGTGGAAGGATGTCTTCGACGGGTGCTTGAAGATCTCCACAAGCACAGGAGCTGCCAGCACCAAGAGCACCATGAATCACAGAGTAAACCATCAGTCGATCATCCCAGCGAACACCACACTCTACACCAGCACACCACCAAATGAGTCTGAATGACGAACCTTCCTTCGCGTTCTTGCAGTTCAGCTTCCACAAGAAGATGCCGCCGCTGGATCACAAGCAGCCGGTCAGCCAATCAGCCGCCTATGCAACACACATCCAACGACACTCCACGCACCGACACGCCACCGCGATGGTGCCACCGGAGAACTTGGCCCACTCGACGCCCGTGATCTCCTCCTGCGCCTCGTGCTCCAGCACGCGCGCGTCCCACGTCGCAGAGCCCACGTCGTAGAACGCGACGACGCCGTCGCGCTGCGCCACAGCGAGCAGCGAGAGTGTCGGGTGCCAGCTTATCGCCGCGATGCTCTCGTCGCTACGGCCGAGCGCGACGCGTCCGCTGCTGCTGGTAGTGCTCATGCGGCGTCCGAGCGCAGCGAAGCGCTCGTCCACGTCCGCTGCAGCGTCAGCGCCTTCGCGCTCGGCGTCGCTGTCGTCGGCGTCCGCGTCGCTTGATGCACCAGCGAGCAGCTTCGACGCGGTCGCGCGCAGGGTCTGCGCCACCACGCGCAGCACCTGCTGCTCGTCATCGAGCAGAAACGAACGCAACGCAGCTGTCGCCTGGCGCGCGAGCCGCACGGCGCCGGCGTCCACCGCGCGTGCGTCATCGTCCAGCTCGCGCGTGAGTGACGCCTGCTGGCCGAACGGTCGCCGCGCCTTGGCGCTCACCACGCGCGCCGGCGGAAAAACTGCGCCGCCGCGGCGCGCGAACGCGTCGCCCACGTGTGACTCGTCGCGCGGCGACACGCTGATCACCTCGCCGTCCATCTCGCCGAGCGTCACGGCGTCCGCGTTCGGCGCCGCCCACGTCATCTTGCTCGGGCTTGCGGTGTGTGGTGGCGAATTGTCGAATGACAAATGGTGACCCATTTGTCCGAGAATCCAAGGTGTTTCCCTGGTGAGAACGCCGCCATCACTCTTATTTGATACAATTATGGTCCACAAGGTCACTCGCACGAGGGGATACATGGAGCTGGCGCTCGTCGTCGAGCATGCTGGCAGCATCTCGAGCGCAGCGCGCGTGGCGCCCGCGACCGCAACGGCGCTGGGCGGCGGGTGGAGCAGCGTCGTGGTCTTAAGTGCAGCAGCAGATGCGGCACTGGCGCCTGCCGCCTTCCGTCTCGAACTGGACGCCGCCGTCGCCTTCGGCGCTGTGCACGTCGATCACTGGCCATGGGAGGCCGCCCCATTCACCGCAACCAGCGTGTCTGCCAGCTGCGTGGCGCCAGCGCAGGTTCGCACGGCGCAATTCCTGGAGCTGGCACCGGCCAGCTCCGCCGCGCAGCAGCCGCGACTGGCGCGCGCGTTCCTCAAGCGACTGCTTCGGCGCCGCGTGCTCGTCGGCGCGCGCGGCGTCATATCCCTCGAGAGTGACGGCATCGATTACGGCCACTGGCGCTACGCGGTTTACTGCCGTCCTCGAGCTGCTGATGCGATCGAAGGAAGCGCGAGCGGCGCGGAGATCAGCGTCGTGGACGAGCAGACACTCGTGCTGCTGCTGCCTGGCGCTGCAAGCCGCTCGGTCACCTGCGAGCGCGCGCTGCTGCCCGTTGGCACGCACGGTGAGCGCTTCCGTGAGTTCGTCGCCATGGCGCTAGAGCCCTCGATGTTGAACGGTGGTGGAGGAGACCCGAACTGCAGACACGCGCGGTCCGTGCTGCTGCACGGCGCGAGCGGCGCTGGGAAGACGACGCTCGTGCAACTCGTGGCGCAGCAGTTCGGCGCGAACGTGCTCACAGTCGACTGCAGTCTACTGGCGACGCGGCACGTTCAGCTCCAGGACCTCTTCACAGCTGCGCTGCGCGTACAGCCGACGGTTCTAGTGCTGGAGGACCTCGAACTGCTCTTCCCGCGCGTGCTGGACGAAGCCAAGTACAAGCTCGTCGGCCGGCTGGTCGGCTGCGTCGACGCTATCAGTACGCTGCGCTGCTTCCACGCTATTCTGTCAACAGTTTGTACGTGAATGTGATGGACTGATGGAGGTGCTCATGCTCTACCCAGACGACCTGGAGACTGCGCGTGTCGCGGTGGTCGGCACCGTGACGACTCTGAGCGCGCTGCACAGCAAAGTGCGCCAGCTCTTCGCCGAAGAAGTCGTCCTCGAGGTATAAAGGTGTCGATGCTGCTCTATGAGTGCCATCCTGCGTTCTGACAGAGTGGCGCCTTGTATGCATGCAGATGCCAGACAAGCAGTGGACAGCAGACTTGCTGCACTCGCTGCTGCCCCCGAGTCTGGCGCCAAGCAGTGAGCTGCTCTTGTCGATCGCAGTTCGATACGGCCAGCGACCGAGCAACATCGCATCGATTGCTCGCCAGGTCGCCTTGAGACTGCAGCAACTCAGACGGGAAGGTCAACAGCTGCCTCCAAACCTGCTCGAGTCCGAGATCGAGTCGTATGCACGCGAGATCTCAAGTACGAGCGCTCTGGCGGCGTCTGTGCCGGACGTATCGTGGTCGGATATCGGCGGTCTGGTCGACGTGAAGCAGAGTTTGCTCGAGATGGTCGTCTGGCCACTCGAGCGACCGCACGTGTTTCTTCGCATGGGCATCTCACCACCGCTCGGTATGATCTTGCACGGACCGCCTGGTACGGGCAAGACGATGCTCGCGAAGGCTGCTGCGAGTGCGAGCGGCTGCAACTTTTTGAACTTGTCCGCGAGTGATCTGATGAAGTCAGAGTTCGGGGAGAGCGAGAAGGCGATCACGGCAGCTTTCGACACCGCGCGCGCACTCAGTCCGTGCATGGTGTTCATTGACGAGTTCCAGTCGTTGTTCGGCGACCGGTCGACAGCAGGAGTGGTGCGTTTACCGAGCTGCTGATCACTATGCTGATTGTTCTAAAGTCTGGACTCTGGTGCTTGCTCGCCTGCCTTGCTGCAGACGACGTCGCGGATGATCTCGCAGCTCCTCGTGGAGATGGATAGCCTGAAAGCCATGTCGGAGGATCGGCGGACGCACTACTCTGCTGAAGCACAGAACAAGTCGGCGGCTGAAGCTATGAGCGCTGTTGCGAGTCGAGTGTTCGTGTTGGCGGCAACGAACGCGTTGTCGGCGATTGATCCGGCGTTCTTGCAGCCTGGTGGGGGGTGCTTGTTCCAAGCGGTGTGGTGGAGGCAGTTGTCGAACTGACATGACCGTGTTGTGGGTGTGGACGGCTCCTCCTGATCAGGTCGGTTCGAGAATGTCGTCTACGTGGGCTTACCGAACGACGACGAGCGCCGCGCGATTTTGGAGATCCAGAAGTTCAAGATGCCCTGGCACGAGGACGTGGACCTGCCAGTGCTGGTGGATGCCACAGTCGGCGCGAACGCTGCGTCCTTGGTCGCGCTGTGCCAAGCGGCCGCGATCCAGGCGATGCAGCGCTTGCCAGTAGAAGCGTCAGTTGCAGAGCAGGTACGAGCAGAATAGCGGCGTGTGTGACGTTGGAGCAGCTTCACTAACTTGCATGAAATCGGTACCTTGGTGCTCTCTCTCCAGGTTGTCGGCATGGAGGACTTTTTTGCAGCACTGGAAAACGGGAACTTTGACTTTGGTGCTCGTGAGCCCAGCAACGCCGAGGAGGATCGAGACGAATAGAACAGACAGAGAGTTGCTGAAGTGACGACTGGCGGATGAAGAGTGCAGCGCGTTATCTCCTGCGACCATTCGAGTTCAAGCTGGTCTACACGCTGCTGGCAGCGTACGGCTGCAGAGAGCTCTTCACGTCCGACGAGAACGCGAACGTCTCCAACTCGCTGTAGAACGTGTTCGTGATGCGGTAGATGCCCTTGTCGATGCCTGCAAGATCACACACGCCAACCAGTCAGCCAAACAGCCAGCCAAGAGCGGCGTTGTCTGGATAAACAGAACGCACCACGGGCGAGCGCGTCCGCCTCCTTCATGTACACGTCCGTCGCCGACCCGTTCTTCAGACATGTCTCCAGGTATCCTCCGAGTGCCTTTCGGCACTCCACCAGCGACGTCAAGATGGCCGGCACCGCGTGCTGCAAACACCATCGGAACCAAAACACTGTTAGCCACCCGAACGTAGTGACACGATGCGCGCACACACCGCAGACGAACGCACCTGCACGAAGCCCTGCGCGTCTTCCGCGCGCGACGCACTCGTCAAGTGGCAGAGCACCTCTTGCGCCGAGAAGACCACCTTCACAGCATCACCACATCCTGGTCAGTCTCCAGCTCCTGATACATCGTCACACACACCGTCACACTTCCTAGCAACGACGCACCTTGCTCCGCAGGAACACACGGCGACGCGCTTCCTCAATCAAGAACCGGCGCACAGCGAACTGCGCGTGCGCTTCGATGTAGTACCGGATCTTGGACTTGATCGCCGTGCGCGAGATGCGCAGGTTCGCGAGATGTGGGTGCTCGTCGAGTAGCAGCAGCGGGTTCGCACTCGCGCGCGAGAGCACGAAGCCCGCCGTGTGCACGACCGACTTCTCCAGCGAGCTCACGAGCTTCTCGTCGCCCTGGTTCTTCCGCTCCGGGACCGCGTTGAGCAGCTGCAGCGACAGGGTGAAGCTGTCGAGCACCGCCGTCGCGCTCTGCACCAGCGCGTGCCACCGCTTCTCCGACGAGAACAACACTCTGCGAGCCTCCGCGTCGAACTTGGTCACGAGCAGCAGGTTTGCGTACTTGAACACCGTGTCGAGCGCCTCGGCGTTCCCGAACGCGACGCTCGCGCTGTTGCTCGTCCCAACCTTCCTGGAGGCGATCTGCTTCAGAGCACCATCCACTCGCTTGCGCAGCGCGAGCACATACTGCTCACTCAGCGGTGTTCCAGCCTGCGCGTCGACCGCCAGGGCACCCGTAAACAGTTCCTCCATCGAGAACCCGGCAGCGAACGCCGGGCGCTTCGTCGTCGCCAGCGCGTCCCATATGGAACCGTCGGCAGCCGCGCTCTCGAGCGCCTTGTGGTTCGCGCGGAAGAGCTGGATGCGGAACATGGACGCGGCCGAGAGCCACACAAAGTTCTCCGCGACGCTGCTCCCGACCTGGAAGAACGCGCGCGCGAAGCGCAGTGAGAAGAGCGGCTCGTCCGCCTGCGTGAGCACGAGCAGCGCGTGCGTGACGCCCCAGACGACAACGCCGCGACGCAATGCGCGCACGAAGTCGCGCTCCAGCCCCGCAAACAGCGCTGCACGCGGGTCGAGCACGAACGGGTCTTCTGAGAGGCTCGTCTCGAAGCCCACGAGCGACGCGAACGCCACGAGACCGCCGACGAGCACGAACGCACCAAAGTGCGCGGCCACCGGGTCGTCCCCATCGTCGCTTCCGGTGGAGATCGTGTACAGCGCGCGCTTCCACAGCCATGAGTGCGCCACGCAGAGTGTGAGTAGCACGAGCAGCTGCGGCTCCTGCAGCAGCCGCGCACCCGCGTCGAAGAGCGCGCAGAGCAGCGTCTGCACCCCGCCGTGGATGCTCGCGCGGTCCGGCAGGAAGGGTCGCGGCGCCGGCAGCAGCGCGAAGTGGACGAGCAACTGCGCGAGCGCCGCGGCCACCAGCAGCAGCCAGAGCAGCGCCAGCGCCAGCACGCTGGGTAGCGCGAATGGCGCGAGCGGCAGCAAGCCGAGCGTCAGCAACACCGCCAGAACGGCTGCTGCAGCCACCAGCGCCACGCCGCGCAGCGACTGCTGCAGCCGCTGCTGCAGGTGCGGGAAGGGTAATGACCCAGAGGAGCTGGAAGGCGAGAGCAGCTGCACCACCGCGTGCAGCGCCTCGAGCGCCTGCGCAGAGCCCATGCTTGCGGTCAATTGGTTGGATTGAGCTTTGGTGTGATTATCCTTGCGAAAAAAGCCACTTTTGTTTATAAAAATGCGGGTAATGCATCAATGGACATTGATAACTACGGAAGTAGCACTAAAGATACCGAGATATTACGAATACCTGACAGGTGCTTGAACTTGCGTCAACGTGTCATTTCGGCAAAATCAATGGCGTGGCGACGAGGAGCCGGGCGCCTGGCGCTGAGCGAGGAGGTGGCGGAGGCGCTGCACGGCGCGGCGCGGCGGCCCGTGGTGGCGCTGGAGTCGACGATCATCGCGCACGGGATGCCGTTCCCGCAGAACGTTGAGATGGCGCGGCGCGTGGAGGCGCTCGTGCGCGCGCAGGGGGCCACGCCCGCGACGGTGTGCGTGGCCGACGGCGCGCTCAAGGTCGGGCTCGCGGACGCCGAGCTGCTGCGTCTTGGGGAGATGGGTGCCGCCGCGCGCAAGTGCTCCACGCGTGACATCGCGGCCGCCGTCACGGACGGCGTCGTGGGCGCCACCACGGTCTCCAGCACCATGTAGGTGGCGGCAAGTACAAGGAGGTGGATGGAAGTGGTTGTGCTGACACTTCTCTGTGTGCTCTAATGTGACGGCTGTGGTGACTATGGGATGAACGCATGAAGGCGCATCGCGCACGCGGCAGGGATCAAGGTGTTCGTGACGGGCGGCATCGGTGGCGTGCACCGCTTCGTGGAGGAGACGATGGGTGAGCGCGTGAAGTCGAAAATGCTGAGAGACGGACGACTGTTGTATGAGACTGCTGCAGTGTGCTGATGCTGGATGCGGTTTTGTGCTGCAGACGTGTCGACGGACCTGGTGGAGCTCTCGCGCACGCCGGTGGCGGTGATCTGCGCGGGCATCAAGTCGATCCTCGACATCCCGCGCACGCTCGAGTACCTCGAGACGCACGTACGGCGCAGAGAGCTGCTATAGTGTGTCATACGTGTCTGTGACGCAGACTCTGACAGTCTCTCTCGGTGATGTATGTAGAGCGTTCCTGTCATGGGCTACCAGACGAACCAGTTCCCTGCGTTCTTCACGCAGGACAGCGGACTCAAGGCGCAGCTGCGTCGAGACACCCCGCACGACGTTGCCGCGCTGATCCACGAGAGCAGGGCGCTGGAGCTGCCGAACGGCTTTGTCGTTGCGGTGCCGAACCCGAACCCAGTGCCGACCGAGGTCATCGACAACGCGATCGAGGTGCGAAGGATAGTGAGACTTGGCACCTCCTCCTGCATGCTACGGCAGCTGACACGTTGTGATGGTGATGCTGCGAGTGCAGCTGGGGCTGAAGGAAGTGGTGGAGAAGAACATCAAGGGCCAAGCCGTGACGCCGTACCTCCTCAAGCGCCTCAACGAGATCACGCAGGGCGTCTCGCTCGGCTCCAACATCGACCTCGTCATGAACAACGCCACGATTGGTAGCCAGGTACTCTTCCCCGCCTCCATGCTTCGATGTGGCTATGTGTGTTCATCACTCACTCGTGCTGTGAGTTGCTTCCAGATCGCGAAAGCGCTGTTCGAGATCGAGAACGACCACCGCGGATCTGGTGGCGTCACGTACTCGACCCCGAGCGGCCAGGTGAGCAACTGACCGAGTCGCGCTGCTCTTGCTGCGTTGTGGCCGGCGCGATGGTTAATGCGAAATACATCCCCGTCGCGGATCTTCTCTCGCTGTGTGTGTGTGTGTGCTGCTACTTCTGACGACGGTGTTGGCTCCGCAGCGCAAGCAGAGTGCGGCGGACAAGCACAAGCGCGTGCTCGTCGTGGGCGGGCTGGTGCTGGACATCATCAGTTCGTCGTCGTTCCCGATCATCCGCGCGACGTCGAACATCGGCGCGATCCACCAGTCGAGCGGAGGTGCCGAAAGCCGAAGCTCTCGATGTCGATTCACAGAGTGAACTGCAGCTCTGACCCACGAGTGTGCTCCTGTGTGTGTGCGCGCGCTACTACCAGGCGTGGGGCGCAATATTGCCGAGTGCTTGCTGCGTCTCGGACTGGACCCGCTGCTGATCTCGTCTGTGGGCAACGACGCGAGCGGCTCAATCCTGCTCGACAACCTCCGGAAGCTGGGCATGGACGCGAGCGGCGTGCAGGTCTCCAACGACGTTGCAACTGCGGTGTACGCGGCCGTGCTCTGCTCGAAAGGCGACTTGGACGTGGCGATCGCGGACATGCGCGCGCTGGACACGATCGTACGGAGGTTGTGGGGTTGTTCGAAGCGATGGGAGCGTGCCGTTGACATGATTCTTGTGTATGAACTGTGCTCGTGGCAGGATACGAGCGCGATTGCTGACGAGACGATCCGTGAGGCAGGACTGGTTGTCGCGGATGGGAACCTGTCTCCGATGGCGCTCGGCACTCTGCTGGCGCGAAGCTCGGGTCTGGGCGTTGACGTGTTGTTCGAGCCGACCTCAGTGCAGAAATCGGTTCGTGTCGTGGATGCGGCAGCGGTCGGCCACCTGACGTACGTGACGCCGAACGGGGACGAGTTGAAGGCAATGAGCGACGCGATCCAGCAGAAGAACGGCGTGTCGGTGCCTCCGCATGAGCGCTTCAAGCTCAGCGAGCAGTCGAAGATCTTGCCGAAGGACCGAATGCACCAGCTCAAGAACGACATCATCACGTTGCTGGTGGAGATGGCGAGTGGCGACACGGTGAAGGAGAAGCACGTGATCGTGACGCTTGGCAAGCACGGCGTTCTCGTGGGCTCGATCAACATGGAGCCCGCGATTCTGCACCAGCGCGCGGAGACGAGCAAGTTCCCGATGGAGATCTGGGGCTCGCACCAGATCCATCACGGAGGCCACCACGTCGCGATGGTGCACCTCCCGGGTGTCGAGATCGAAGTGAAGAACTGCACCGGTGCCGGTGCGTCGAGTTGTGGGGAGCTTGCTGCGTGATGCGGTGTGCTGATCACGCACTCACTTTGTGTGGCTCCGATGATCGACAGGCGACAGCTTGGTGGGCGGCACGGTGTACGGCCTCGCGAACCAGCACGACATCTTCGAGAGCTGCCACTTCGGCATGGTCGCTGCGCGCCAGAGCCTCGTGTCGGACTGCGCGATCAACCCGGAACTGACGCCGCTGGTGCTCCACTCGGAGGACAAGTAGGCGAACAGCCGAACGCAAAGACACAGTGGCACGCGACTCTCGCAAGTGGCTTGTGGTAATTTTGTTAGCGCGTCAAGATGTGAGCTGAGTGAGTTGGAAGCACACGTAGCAAACATGTCGAGCGTACGCAAGCGCACACACGGAGGATGGACACGCGCTCACTGGCTCTGGTACTCCTGCACGAACTGGCCGATGAGTCGCAACACCTCGTTCTGGAGACCGCCCTGCTTCGCAGTGACGAACTTGTGGAGCGCATCGGCGTCTGCTGCGTTCGTCGGCTTCTTTGTGAGGCGGCCGGAGATCTGAAGCACACGACGACAAGCACCGAGGCAAGTCAGCACCAGAGAGTCAACACCACAGCACTCGCGATGCGTACCTCGTAGTCTTCGTCATTGGAGATCTCGTGCATCGTGTAGGAGCCCTTGTAGACGGTGCCGTCCAGCGAGACCTCGAACGGCAGCGTGAAGTTGAAGTCGTAGAGGAAGCGCTTCTTGCCACGCACGACGCAGATGCTCGCGTCGCCCGTGATCTTCTCCGGCGCCTTGAACGACGTCGTGAAGCGGCCATCCGTATACGTGGCGTCCGTGAACAGCTCACCCCACTTCGCCTGCGTGTACAGCGACACCAGCGCGTCAGTCAGCGCCGCGAACGTGTCTCTCGTATCAATTTGCTCGGCTGCCACCTACCTCTGCCCACTTGGTGAACAACCGCTCCTCGAACGTGCCCGCGTGGTTCCACGCCGACCCCTCGCTCGCCTTCGTCGTCGCCTGTGAAAGCAGCCAGCAAGTGAGCCACTCAGTCTCCCTCTCGTCCTCCTCCACCACACGCGCACACGCACCGGCGCAGGCGGTGCGTCGATCTTCTGCGGCGCGATGTCTCCTATCAGCTGCTTCTCGTCGTGGCTCAGCTCGCGGTGGAAGTACGGCAGCCCGTTCTTGTAGCCGCGCATGTCGCTCGCCAGATCGGGCTCGTCCCGCACCACCTCGGTGCTGCTCTTCGCCGGCTTCTTGGCCACCGGCGGCTTCGTCGTGCTGCTGCTGCTGGTAGTCGGCGTGGACGTACTGCTACTAGTCCCAGCACTCGCCGTGCTCGTCGCCTTGGCAGACGACGGTCGCGACGCCGGAGTCTTGGGCGCCTCGGGCTTCTTGCAGATGCGCTTGTGGAATGTCCAGTCGCTCGCCTGGCACGCGCGCGCGCAGTACACCGCCTTCTTGCACACCGAGCACTTGAGCTTCGCGCCGGGCTTGTGGCAGTTGCGGCACGTGTCAGTCGCTGCAGTCTCCGACTCCTTCTTGGCGCTGGCGCTGGCGCTGACGTCCTCGGCGTCATCACCGATCCCCTTGAAGCGCGAGTAGTCGTTCGCGTCCACCTTCACCTCGCGCGTCTTCTCGAAGGCGTCGAACGAGTCGAGCGCCGACATGGCGACGTCCGACGCGCTGCCGGCGGAAGGAAGCGGCGCGTCCCAACCGATGCTGCCGCTCATGATGGCGCGAGTAGCGGAGAAGTTGCGGAGGAGGAAGTGAGTGGCGGCGAGCACGTACACGCAGGTGAGCTCGAGTGCGCAGGTGATCAAATGATCTGACTGGAGAGAGAGGAAGTGCTGGTATTGATTTTATAGTGAAAAAAAAGAGAGTTTCTGAGGATTACTCAGAGAGAGTCAGATCGAAGCTTCTGGAAAAAAGTTGTTTTTTTTATTTTATTTAACAGTGTAGCCATATTCGAAATGGTAAATGGCTACATCCTCGATGTGATCTCGGCGACGATGCGCAGGAAAC
This sequence comes from Globisporangium yorkense, assembly GCA_023333695.1. Taxonomy (NCBI): domain Eukaryota; phylum Oomycota; class Peronosporomycetes; order Pythiales; family Pythiaceae; genus Globisporangium; species Globisporangium yorkense. The sequence goes on from JAASFH010000336.1 coordinate 21,594, forward strand.
CTCTAACGAAGCGAGTGTACTGTGGACATGCTCATCCGACCTCACCTCCCCATACTTTCTGATACAACAGAGTAACACTTCTCTCAAGCACTAACGCACGCATCGGGGAGCAGTCGACGTACTGCAACAACATGCACGAGTTCTGCGCCGCGTCCGGCCGCATGACGTACGTCGTGAACTTGGACCCGGTGGCCGACCACTTCGAGTACCCAGTGGCCTTCGGTGCGTGACTGCGTGGCTGGCAATGAGCTGTGGCGGAGTGGAAGTGAGCGAAGCGACTGGCTGACTGGTGACGCTACTGGCAGACAT
>JAASFH010000337.1:0-21847 GCA_023333695.1 Globisporangium yorkense
CCACTGATCGACAGCCGCCGCCAACTTCATCTCCGCAATGCACTCAAGATCGCGAACACCACCAGCAACACCGAGCTCCGCGACGGTCTCGTCCGCGTCATCTCCATCTTCACAGCAACACCACTCACAGCAGGGACGGTAGAACCTAGCACTGTAGCTTAGCACCACACCAATGCTGAGTAGTTCCTTCTGGCAGGAGAATAAGTCCGGCCAAGCATATAGGCACCTTCCCCCCAGACTCAACACCGCCATTTCGCTCACTACGCAACGACGTACGGCTACTCGCTGTCTGTCCTCCTCGATCGATCGAAGCGGGAGCACGAAGACCGCTATGGCGAGGACTTGCACAAGCTCCCGGCTGAAAAATGTTAGAAGCCGCTAACTACTTGTACAGTAGCTTCCGCTTTTCATCACTATTAAACTTCCACTGTTGTGAACATGCTGCCAGTGGTAGCGCTGGATGCTGGCGGCGCGGCACTGCGCGCGTCGGTGGTCGGCGCGTCCTCCTTCTCAAGCTCGCCGCTGGAGCTCGCAAACTGCGTGGCGTATGCGCCGAACGCGCCAGCCACAACGCTGCTCGGCCACGAGCTGCAGACGCGTGAGCGGCGCGACGGCGGCGCAAAGCTGCGCTATGTGCGGCCTGTCGAACGGTGCGTCCACTTGCACTTGGACGCCGAGGTCTGGAAGACAATATGTGCGAATCGAGACGTGACGGCCATGCGTCCACGTGGACGTTTTACACCAGTGGCTACTGCGTGAACTGGAACGTCGAGAGCGAGCTGCTGGCGCACCTCTGCTCGAACAAAGTGCGTTGCTATCTGGAGGTGTCCACTAAGCGTCCCGTAGAGGAGGACACGTCGCTGACGGACGAGTGCTGCTGCTGCTATCGCTGCTTCATGGAGGTAGATGCTGGGAGTGAACCCGCGCGAGCACGTACTCGTGGCGACGGCGCCGATGTTCGCGCCGACGGTGCTCAACGAAACGATGGACCAAGTGGCGTTCGAGGAGCTCGGCTTCCAGGCGTTCGCGCGCGTGAACGCGCCGGAGATGTGCGTGCTCTCGTACGCAGAGTTCTGTCGGCAGAGTCGCGGGAGTGGGGTGGCACCAGCTGCAGCACTGTCGCCGGCGAAGAAGCGACGGCGGACCCAGGCGGACAACAAGGCGAGTGTCGACCAGGTGGAAGAGCATAGTGCCACATTCGACGCGTCGTCGTGCCATCTGGTGGTGGACTCGGGCTTCTCGTTCACGCACATTGTGCCGGTGATCGACGGGCGGGTGTTCGCGCGCGGCGTTAAGCGCGTGAACGTTGGCGGCAAGCTACTCACGAACTACCTGAAGGAGATCGTGTCGTTCCGGCAGTTCAACGTCGCGGACGACACGCGCGTGGTGAACGACGTGAAGGAAGCGCTCTGCTACTGCTCGCTGGACTTCGACGCCGAGATGGCCAGGTATCACCGCGGACCGAGGACGGAGCGCAAGCGCTGGATCCTGCCCGACTTTGTCCACTCGTTCGAAGGGAAGCTGAGGAAGGATGACGACAACTTGCCGCAGGACCCGAGCGCTCGAGACGAGGACGAGCAGGCGCTCGAGCTCGGCGTGGAGCTGATCTCGGTGCCGGAAGTGCTCTTCCACCCGTCGGACATTGGCCTCGACCAAGCCGGCATCGCGGAGGCGATCCAGCAGGCAGTCTCGGCGTGTCCCGAAGAGCTCCACGGCGCGCTGTACGCCAACGTCCTGCTCGTGGGCGGGAACACCAAATTCGCCAACTTCCACGCGCGGCTGGAGCGCGATCTGCGCCCGCTCGTGCCGACCGACTTGGAGCTGGCGCTGCACACACCGCCAGAGTACGTCTGTGTGTTGAGCGGGGGTTGTGAGTGCTGGACGAACCTGACGTGTCTGGCATCTGCGGACTGTGCAGTCCGATCCAGGCGGCGTGGCGCGGGTGTACGATCTTCGCGCAGCAACCAGAGTTCGCAGCCCGCGTCGTGACGAAACAAGAGTACGACGAGCACGGGAGCAGCATCTGCCGCAAGCGGTTCTAGCAGGACACTCAGCAGAGCTGAGCAGGATACTTGCTCTGTTCCATCGTGTCTGATCAGCAGATCCTCTGCAAGAGGACGATGATCAATCGGCATACATCGTCCTTGTTCATCGTTGCAGTGTGAAGGGTGGATAGTGATAGAACCAAGTATCGGTACCCTGATTCCCGCCGTAAGTACGGACTCAGATGAGATCCTCAGATTTGTCTGATCCAGTGCGAGTCACTTTTCATCACGGGCAACGCGCCGATCGCGATGGCGAAGGCACGGCGCGGCACGCGGCGGGCGGCGACCGCGCGCGACAGCAGCAGCAGCAGCAGCAGCAGCAGCAGTGCGGACTGGCAGGGCGACTTGTACGTTGTCCGCCGCTTTCTCCCCGTGTTTCTTTTTGTTCCCTTTCGCGACGTCTGACGAGCGCGTGACGAGCAGCGCGCTGCTGTGGCTCGAGCTGCTGGAGAAGCACGGACGGGCGGCGGCACTCGCCGCGCAGCTGACGGCCCCCGGCGGCAGCGCGTTCGGCGCGGCGCAGCGATACCGCGAGAGCGCGGTGGAGATCCAGAAGGAGATCGGCGCGCTCGGCGAGCTGCTCGCGACCGCCGAGGAGATCATCCGCCAGCGGCTCATGGACGACGACGGCGGCGCGGACGCGGACACGGGAGCGGCAGCTCCAGTAGCGGCACCAGCGCCGCCGCCACCGATGGCAACTGCTAACGGCCGCGTGAAGCAGAAGCAGAAGGCGACGACCAACTCGCTGGATGCGTACTTGACGCGCTCGCCGCCGGCGAATGACGACGACGACGACGACGTGGTGTTCGTCAACTCGGTGCGCGGGTGGGACGCGCCGCCGCATATGCTTGGGAGAGCAGTCTCAGGAGGAGAGGAGGTGCTGGTGCTCGACGGCATCGAGCTCCACGACCTCATGATGCAGAACAACGCGCGGAACGTCGGGATGCAGACCCCGCACGCCGCCGCCTTCCGTCGATACAACGCGCCTGCTGCGCCAGCGACGCCACGCCCACGTGCGACGAAGCACCCGACTCAGCAGCCGCCGTCGTCGCAGGTCTCGGTGGAGAAGAGCGCGAAGAAGCGCAAACTGTCTTCAGCGTCGCCGTCGCGCCATCACCACCAGGACCCCGAGGCGACCGCAGGGGCGCAGCTCCAGAGTCAGGAGCAGCCGCCGCGCCGCGTCGTGAACAAGACGATCCAGTCGCTGCAAGCGGAGAAGGTGCTCACGTACCGCGAAGGCAACCACCTGTGCGAGTACCTGGTCAAGTGGGTGGGGCTGGACGACCCACTCTGGGTCTTCCGTAAGCAGTGCGCGGAACAGGGCAAGCAAGTGATCGACTCGTTCAACCGGAAGCGCAAGTCGGGGTCGGGCAAAGCGCCCGCGAAGCAACAGAGCGCGAACCACCACGACGCGCCGCCAGACGACGACTACTCCCCCGACGGCGGCGACATCTTCATCGTCGACAAAATCGTGGACCACCGCGTGCGCTACGGCAGGAAGCAGTACCTCGTGAAGTGGGACGGCTACGACTCGAGCGAGAACACGTGGGAGGCGGCGGCCAAGCTGCAAGCCGACGTCGCGGACGTCGTCGAGGCGTACGAGCGGAAAGTGGCGCGCAAAGAGCAGCAGGCCGTGCCGCAAGCAGCCTCGTCGAGCGAGCAGGTCGAGAACTCTGACAGCTCCGGCGGCCAGTTTGAACCGACGAGCACGCGGCGGCACAAGAGCGAGGAGGAACGCGAGCCGAAGCCGATCGCGCAGAAGATCGGGGACAGCGACGCGGAGGCGGCGACCGACCGGCGGAGCGACGGCGGGGACGTCGAGATGGAGAGCGGCGGGTCGAGGAAGACGGGAGGAGTCATAGTGGTCGGCGGGAGCGACTCGGAGGACCACGACCTCGTGTGAGGGGAGCTGCTAAGTTATACGAGAGAAGAGGTGTGTGTGTGTGTGTGTGTGTGTGTGTGCGAGTGCATAATGAAGAGTGTGTGTGAGAGAGAGAGAGATGAAGACAAGGTCGTGTGTGTGTACAAGTCCAGCTGCAGTTCGTTGTGTTTGTCGCTTTTGATGGACAAAGTCCCATACGCACTGTTGCAGTTGTTCAAGTGTACAGAGTAGTTGCGCGTCGCCCTCTTCCCAAGCCATCCGGCCTTGTCGAAGGGAGCTCACGTTGCACTGATGAACGCCCATTGTGAGGGTGCAACCTGCTGACACCCCACGATACTGAACACGCCCGTCTGATCCCCTCCTTTGGGATCAGCAATTTTTCCTCCTTCCCCCGACTGGAGGGCACACCACCGCCCCACCTTCGACCAGTTGCGGTTGCTAGGAGGACGCTACCCAGCTACTCCGTTCCAAAGAGTACACTTGAGAGAGCCCTCGTAGCCCTCGTAGTTCTCAGATCGTAAGATGAACGGCGTCGGATGTCGTGGCGCTTGCCATATGAACGCCTGCCAGCTGGGACTCGCCGGATGTGAGTGCGAAAAGCAAGGATGCGAGTGGGGCCACGTTGCAACTGTGACGCCTTCTGAAAAGCGCAGCTGTTGCGTGCCACACGTGCCGATCGATCGATCGATCAGCTTCTCGACCTCGCCATCGGTTCAAGTTCCTCGTCAATGCGAGCGAGCGAGAGAGAGAACAGGAGTCAGGGAGGAGTCTTAGTCGTCGGACCAAGCACGAGACTCGGAACCCGAGCATGACATCGAGACGAGGATCATGGTTCAGTCCGCTGCCGTCCAGCAAACTGGACAAAGCGCTGGGCGCTCGCTTGCTCACTCGATCGACGAGCAGTAGGCATCCACACGCGAGTATCGCGAGAGCGAGATCGAGAAATCTCTCGCCAGTTGCGAGTCGGTCCACTTGAAGCGAAGCCATCCCTCCATCCTCCTCATCGCCACGTCGAGTGCGGTTGAGCAGCGAGTACTCGGCTCGACGCGTGCGGCGGCGGCAATCAAGAGCAGAACCCGAAGCTTTCGGGGCGGAGTCGCCGCTGGATCTCCCAGCCCAGAGGCCAGTTTGTCGTGTGCCGTCCGCAATGCTCGTGTCGATCCTCTCATAATGCGAGCGAGTGCTGGTACGAAGCTCAACGGAGCTCGCGGCGCCACTCTCCAGCCTGATTTGGCTACGGTGGCCAGCGCGCGAAGCATCCTCGAAGCCTGGAGTGCAGTGAGCAATGAGTCAGTCCGGTGATCAGCGTGTTGGTCTCTTTGAGCGGTTCAGCTCGCGTTCCGACTCGCACTTTGCTCGAGAGGAGAGGCAGGAGGAGGTGATGATAGGTGGGTGGAGATCACCAGGAACTCCAGACAGCCAGGATGTCTCGTCTCGGGGAGCGAGTGAGGACGCAGAGAGGTAAACCGGAGAAGAAGCGCGTCTCGGAGACCTCGCTCGCACTGTGGACAGCGCCGACGAGTGGGTTTCACCTGCACGAGGCGGAGATCCGGCGCCGCATTCCGACGCGAACCGACAGACAGGACACTCCGTTTTCAAGCAATGAGGACGTGAGCGTGAGCAACAAGGGAGAGTAAGAAGGCTGGAAAGCAAGTGGCGGAGGTGGTGGCGACCGTGACGAGAAGCGGAAGGATCGTGGCGAACTTGATGCTTGATGCTGCCATCGAGTGTTCACAACGAAGTGTGTGATCGAGGGAGGTCGGAAGGTAGAAAGTTTCAAAAGTTTGAGAATCGTGATGTGGTCCACGAATCTCTCCCTATGAATACGAAACGCTTCGATTTAGACAGGTCTCTGTGTTAAAAAGGTCTATTGGATCATGTTTACATCACGTTTCAGAGTTTGTAGTGCACTTGCTACGACGGGTATTATCTATCAACAGTGTTCTGTATCCACCGCTCTTCCACTAGCTTGCAAACTGGACGGTTCCATTCGGTTCGCTCCGCCTAATTCCGAATACAGGGGAAAGAAAACACGCTCACTCACTCAAGCCACATCTCGTCTCGCCATCCAGCACACACACGCACGCGGCCCCACACTCAAGCAGGGCGTGCGTTCGGTCGAGTGTGCGCGTGCACCTGCGGACGTCGTCGTCGTCTCATTCCGCAACTGGCGCCACAGCCGCCAGGTCATCCATCCTCCCTCTTCCCTTCTCTCGCCAGTCGCGCATTCCTCGATGGCGGACACCGTCGCACCCCCGCACCTCGAGCCGCTCGACGGCGACAGCAGCGGCGGCCGCAACTCGCTGATCTCGCCAGCGCTCGACGCCGCCGCGGACGACGCCGCGAACAACTTCGGCGACCTGCTGGCGCAGCTGCTGCGCACGCTGCCGGCGGACGCGTCGACGCTCTTCCTCAAGTCGCTGAGCGGGCTCTCGCCGGGAGAGAGCGGCGAGCTCTGCGCGTACGTGACGCAGCTCAAGGACGAGAAGCAGTTCCGCGTGATCCGCGCCATGGCCGACTCGACGGTGGACGGCAAGAAGAAGTTCCTCGCCAGTCTGCGCAAGAAGTTCGCGCTGCAGCAGGCGCAGCAGGCGCAGGACGAGCAGGACCTTGAGGAGCACATGAAGCGCAAGCAGGCGCTCTCGGGTACGTGTACTCTTGTAGAGGGAGATTCAATATGTAGAACGCTAACATTTCTTGTGTGTCTTCCTCGCTCTATAGCGGCGGCGCGTGTCAAGATGCTCAACGGCGGCGCCAAGCAGTTCCACTCGATGAACGCCGTGCTCGGAGCGTACGTGGCCGTATACTTGTTTCGTGCGTGAATGGAGGGAGATAGGCTCATGTTGTGCTGTGTGCATCTCTTCAGTAAGGAGAACGTCGCGAGCGGCGGCAACGGCGCGCTGACGGCTGCGGCGCTGGCGGCGCGCGACGGCGGCGGCCTGGGCGTCTCGCGGTCGCTCTCGTCGTCGTCGGTGAACATCACGAAGGAGGACATCCGCGATGTCGGTCAGCTGCTCGGCGACGCGCACATCACCGAGTCGGAGCAGAACCTGCGCGAGCTCGAGATCAGCAAGTTCGCGCCGCAGTACTCGCAGCCGCCGTCGTACGCGGGGGACGCGGCGATGGACCAGTTCGCCAAGCGCGAGCGCCCCGAGAGCAGCCGCGAGCTCGCCAAGGGCGAAGAGAAGGCACTGCAGCGCACGCGCTCGCAGCAGCAGGAGCCGTCGTCGACCGGCGGCGGCTCGCCGTCGCGCGGCTCGCTTTCGGACTCGCAGGACGGCGACGACGGCGGCGGCGACGGCGCGGACGATCCGGACGCGCCGACGACCAAGCGCTGGACCAAGTCACAGGACGCGGCGCTGCGCGAGAGCGTGCGCATCCATGGTGAGAAGAACTGGAAGGCGATCGCGGAGCTCGTGCCGGGGCGCAACCACGCGCAGTGCCTCCAGCGGTGGCGCAAGGTGCTCAAGCCCGGGCTCGTCAAGGGCCACTGGTCGTTCGAGGAGGACCAGGTGCTCGAGTTCCTCGTAACGCAGGGCTGCAACAACTGGGGGCAGATCGCGGAGCGCATCCCCGGGCGCACGCCGAAGCAGTGCCGCGAGCGCTGGAAGAACCACTTGGACCCGGCGATCAACAAGGGCCCGTACACGGAGGAGGAGGACACGGTCATCCTGTCGGCGCAGGAGCGCCTCGGCAACAAGTGGTCGCAGATCGCGCAGCTGCTCAAGGGCCGGACGGAGGACTCGGTCAAGATCCGCTGGAAGTCGCTCAAGCAGAACCCGTCGAAGGCCGCGGCGTCGCACGCACAGCAGAAGAAGAACCAGCAGCAGCAGCAGCACGCGATGAATGGTGGTAGCTACGCGCCGAACGCGGCGCTCATGCGCCAGCGCCAGCTGCAGCTCCTGCACCAGCAGCAGCAGCTGCAGCAGAACGAGGCGGCGCAGCAACTGGAGCAGCAGCAGCAGCTCCAGCAGCAGCAGCTCCAGCTCCGACTGCAGGAGAAGATTATGCTGCAGCAGCAGCAGCTGCACCGCCAGTCGATGCAGCTCCCCGAGGACCTGCTCAGCGTCAAGGACGAGTCGTATCAGCAGCAGCAACAAGCGCGTCTGCTCCCGCAGATGGCGATGTCGGCGGAGCAGCTGTACTCGTCGTACCAGCAGCAGTCGTTTGTGGCGCAGCACGCGGGCGGCGCGCCGCAGTACCTGGACGACTACGCGACGTCGTCGCCGGCCGACTACAGCAACAGCTACCGGTACGCGACTGCGCTGAGCGGCGCGCAGTACCACTCGCCTGCGAGTCAGCAGCAGCAGCCGCCGGACCAGTCGGACGACGACGCGCGCGACCCGCACAGCAGCCACCACGGCAACGACGCGTGGGACATCCAGCAGGACCTGACAGACAGCCTTGGGCTGAACTCTCGACTCGGCGAGAACCCACCGCCGTCGTCGTTCTGGGAGACGTACCCGAAGCAACAGCCGATGGGCGGCGAGCCGATCCCGCTCGCCCTGCACGTAAGTGACTCGCTAGACTTTTCGTTCTAGGCGTCGAAATACGAAGCTAACGTGTGTTGTCGTTCCCGTCGTCGCGTGTGGACGTCAGTCGATGTTTCAAGACCAGAACAGGACGCCGGCGGCCAGCGGATCGCATCATCCCCAGCTGCACCAGCAGCAGCAGCCGCACTACGCGGCGGCGGACGACGACTTCAACGAGGCGATGTTCGAGAAGCTCGCGACGGAGCTCGGGAGCCAGGACATGCACTTCGGTCCGATATGAAGAACGGGCGCCTGGGCGAACGGACGGTAAATGTATGAGTGTGTTGGATCGAGTGCTGTGCGTGTGAGTGCTGCTGGGTGTCGATGTCAGGTGTGGGAGGATGAAGCCGGCGAGGAAGGGTCTGCGCCGAACTTGGTTGCGGCTTGGAGCTTCTTGAGCCAGAGCTTGGTGCCCGCCGTGTGGTCTGCCTGCAGCAGGTACAGGCGACTGACGTGCTGGATCGCGATGCAGTTGTGCTCGCGGTGCAGTACACCGTTGGTCGTCACCTTGCTCGCCTCCATGAGCCGGACGTCGCTCGCGTGCACCATGTCGACGACGTCGGACGCGAGCGTGACGCCGAAGTGGCGGTAGATGCGCAGCACGCCGTCCGCGAGCACGCACCATCGCGCGCTCGTCTGAACGCTGTCGAGCGTGGTCTTCATGCCCAGGTAGCCGCAGTACGAGTGGACGTCGCTGAACGGCTTGATGTGCGTACTGAGCGCGAGCTGCGACGCGAAGCTGCCGCTGTTGGTGAAGAGTCCGCCCGCGTGCTCCTTGTGCTTCTGGCGCGCGCCGCCGCTCGGCGTCTTGTGCGTGCCGCCGCTGATCTCGACGAGGCGCAGCGGCTGGCGCTGCGTGGTCTTGGGGAAGATCTCGACTTCGTCGGCGAGCGGCAGGTCGATCGCCGCGACGCCGCTTCGCCAGATGACGTCCGAGTCGCGCAGGCGCAGCACGGCTTGGCCGAGGAAGAAGTTGTTGGGGCCGTTCTTGCTGAGCAGCGTGAAGCAGAGTGTGACGTCGCCGTCGACGCCTGGCACGAAGAACTTGTCGTTCCAGCTCACGTCGGGTTCGTGCAGCGAGACGCTCTTGCGCAGACTCGTCTCGAAGCAGAAGAGCTGGTTCTCGTCGTCGGCGCCGTCGACGACGCTCACGTACACGTACGGGTTGCACGTGAAGCCGTTCGAGAGACGCAGGTCGTCTGTCGCGAGCGCTCCGCCGCCGTCGCCGCCGCCGTCGCCGTGGAAGCCGCGCACGCGGATGCCGTCGATCGCGTACGGCTTGAGGACCATGCGCTGGACGCGGTCGAAGCGCAGGCGCGCGAGGCGGCCGCGGAACGCCGCCTGGATCTTGACGACCGCCTTCTTCTTGGCTTGGAACACCATCGCGTCCTTGGTCATGCGCACGTATGCGGTCACGACGCGGCCGAAGATGTGGCGCTGTAGCGCGATGTGCTGCATGCGCGCGCGCTTGGAGCGCTCGTCGTACTCGTCTTGCAGCGACTGCTGGCAGTGCGCGCAGAGCCACGAGAAGCGCGTCGGCACCACGAACGCGCCCTTGGTCTTCCGCTCGACCGACTGGTACGCGCTCAAGTAGCACCGCGCGTGGGCGATGACGTCGCACGTCGCGCACTCAAGATCGCCGCCCGCGAAGCTGCAGTAGTCGCAGCGCGTCGACTGTTTCCAGCGCGTCGTGTCGTACAGGAACCTCGTCGGGACGACTCGCGAACGTGTGTTCGCCGAGCTCTCGAGCGCTCGATCTCCTCTTCCGCCGCCGTCGGCGCTCGAGTCTCCAGTTCTGTCTCGTGACCAGCTCTTGTTGGCTCGGCGCTTGTGGATGAGCTTGGTTGCTTGGCGCTTGAGCGTCTTCTGGTTGAGCAAGGCCGGCGGCTGACTCGGCTGGGGGGTCTCAAGCGCTTGGGCTTGGGCTCGCGACTCGCTCGTCGGCCCTTTGGTCATCTCCTGCAGCGCGACGCTCAGCGGCTGGCGCTGCGGCTTGTGGTACAAGCTCACGCTCTCGAAGCGGTCCATGAGCGGCGCGATGTCGAGGTTCACGAGCTCGCACTTGGCTTGGTCCTGGTACATCGAGACCCAGCGCGACGCCGCCTTCCGCTCGCGCGGCTGCTCCAGTTCCTGCGGAGAGCAACAGTTGTTGGATCTCTTGCTCGCTCGCCCTCTTCTCACATGACTTCGCATGTCATACCTGGAATGACGTGGACGAGCCCAGGTGCCGGCGCATCGTGGGCGTGCGCTGCCTCGTGTTCTGCTCGCCGACTGTGTCGCGTGACGGAGATGCCGACGCACTCGATCCAGGATGTGACAGTGTTGCATCTCGCTGCCCATCGCTGCTGCCAGCGAGTCGAGGGAGCTGCAGCGGCGAGCTGAGCATCTTCTTCTCGTCTCTCGAACTCTCAGGACACGTATGGCGCTTGGAAATAGGACGAACGGAGACCGCATCGCAGGCACATGAACCGCATGCACTGTGATTACCATCATGTCTGCTGTGAACTCCTCACTCACTCGCTGGGAGATGATGGTGAATGAACCCTCAGCAAGTCACTTGGCCGCGCGCACGATGCGCTGGCGGTAGAAGTTGTCGTGCAGGCGCTCGCTCTTGCCCAGCTCGCTCACGTGGCGCAGGTACTCCTTGTGCAGCCGGTACGTCTTGATCAGGTACACCTTGGCGGCGTGGCAGATCTGCTGCAGCTCGTCGCTCTCGAGCCGCGCCGCGACGAGCGCCTCGCGCTCGAGGATGCGGTGTGCGCGGCGGAAGCGGCCGCCTTGCATCGCGCCGTACGCGAGGTTCACGCGGCACTTGCTCTCGAGCACCGGGTCCTGGAGCCCGACGGAGACCGCGATCTGGATCTTCGCCATCAGCTTGGCCTGGTCGAGGTGCTTGCAGAGGAAGTGGCCGCCACCGAGCGTCGAGATGAAGGCGTTCGCTGTCACGAGCGACACCACCGCGTTCACAAATCGCACGGCGCGGCGCGCCGACGGCCAACAGAGCGGCAGGATCGGCTCCGGGCGGTACACGAGCAGCGCGAGCAGCGGTCTCTCGGTCGCGACGTTGTCGGCGTCCGAGTCTGACTTGGTGACAGCGACGACGACGCTCAGCTCGTCGTCTTCCTGGTAGTAGGAGAAGCTCCCAGTCGAGTTCGACTCACGTCCGACATTGTTGTGCTTAATGGCGGCGCCTCGAACCTTGGGAAGATCGACGATCTGGCGGCTCTGAACGGCGCTCCGTATCGCGTGCACGAGCGCCGCGTGGTCTCCCGAGTGCTTTTGCGCCGCTTCCTCCGACAGCAGGAAGCGCGCGAGCTCGAACGCGCGCTGGTCGCGGATCGCAAGCGAGTACTTGGTGTCTATCAGGAAGGAGGAATGTCGAATTGCGAAACAGGTCGGCATACAAATATACAGACATCACACGTCGCAGACGATTAGAAAACTGGACACTCGAAACCTTGAGAGGAGGTGTGAGGATCGTACATGCAGCGCTGAACAACGGACGATCGGCGTCAAGCGTCGCGACTGCGGCTGCAACTACGCGACGCAGCTGCGCGTGCGCGCGGACTTCGCGCTGCGGCGCCTCGAATGCGACCACGCGGCGCCGCACGCCGACAGCCACGAGCGTCATGCTGCTTGGATAGGTCGAGCTTGAGATCTTGAGGTGGAATGCTCGATAGTGAGGAAATGCAGGAAGGTGGGATTGGGTGTATACTTGATGTTTGTATGCGAGTGTCGAATGGAGAAACGGATATAACAGGAAGTGGCAGTTACGCGCTTGGTTATTCTGATACTTTGATACTGATACCACAGTTATAGTGCTTGATACCTCGATATTGTCAAGGATGCAACTCATGGTATTACCACAAGGCGAGCGAGTTGAGGTTCGCACAAGCGGCGCGCGAGCACTGATCCCAGCGCGGACATATACGCTCAGCACCCCGCGCTTCAAATCTCGCTTCAGAAGTATAGAAATGATCGGCACGAGCGGCTCAAAGCGCTTCTACCAACACCCGAGCTTCGTGGAGCCGACGGCGGTGTCCATGTGCTACAAGCTAATACACAGGAGTCGGAATGCAATAAAACTTCAACTTCGTCTTCGTCAACACCTGACCGAGTGAGCATTCGGTGGCCAGTGACCACACCTTATCACTCAAGATCGACCCCTCTCCATTCGCTCAGAGAATGGAAACATGGAGCTGGAAGAGGCCCAATGCCTTTACACGAGGCGGGTGAACTCCGCGCGGTTGCCTTGCTCGCGGAAGAACTTGCGCACAACTGCAGCGACACCAGCGACACCCATGATCACACCGACGATTCCGACCACCACCACGGGAGCAGTGACACTCTCGGACGAAGGCAGCACTGCTGAGAGGTTCGACTCGCTGTCAGCCGAGAAGAACCAAGACCCCCGGTGTCTGCGAACCTCCACGAGCTCCGGCGAGCGCTGCGGGATCTTGGAGGGTGGGAAGGTGGCGAACCGGTTGTGGATCGCTTGCTTCACTGCCTCGTGCGATCGCTGGCTGTCGTGCGACCATGGGCCGTGCACAACCACCTCCTTCGGCGCAGCGTTCACGTACTGGATGTTACCCTCCCGGAGGAGCGTGTCGATCACGACCGTGGCGTCAAGCTGACCGGTCACCTGCACGATCGCCATGCCCATGTTGAACACGCCGATGTCCGCGTGCTCGCACACGATCGAACCGGCACAGTAGTCTCCCTCCCGTGTCACGCGCGCGATCTGGTTGACGCACTTGCCGTTGCGTGACAGCGTCACGTCGCCAGTGCCGTCCACACTCGACTCGAGCGTCGTCGCGACAAGGTTGTCCGCTTGGATGTAGACGTCGCCCACGGAGCCAACCTTCGACGACACAAGCTCGCTCGTGATCTCGTTCGCGATGACAGCAACGATTCCCGTTGAGAGAGCGGACGCTGACACTTCCTGAGAGGCGTCGATCGAAGGCGCTTGGATCTCGATTTCTCCGCTCGCGAACGCCGACAGAGCGAGCGACTTGACTGCGAGCTTCTGCGTCGAGAACACCCGCACGTCGCCAGAGCTGAACGACGAGAGCTTGAGCTGCGCGGTCGCATCGCTGACCGCCAGCACGTCGTCCGTGACCACGACGTCACCCGACAAGACGCTCTTGACGGTGCGCAGCGCCTGCTTGTCGCCGACTAGGATCGTCGTGAGCAGGTGGCCGCGAAACTCGCGCTTGTCGCTGCGGAAGCGCAGTTCGATGCCGTCGTCCTCGCCGTACTTGGCCCACAACACGACGTCGATCGCGTTGATGAGGTCTTCCGAGTCGCCGGTCACGACGACCTTGGCGACCACGCCGGGCGAGCTCGCGCGGATGGACGGGTCGTAGTCGACAAAGACAGCGGCGGGAGCGGCCACGAGGAGGTTGCGGAGACCACCACCGCCGCTGCTGGTGGCTGATCCCGAGACGGTCCAGGTCTTCTCGAGCGTCTGGAACTGTCCGAGGTCGCTGGACGGAGCAGCGATGCTGCTGGCGTCGATCGTGACGGCGTCGCTGGTGGAGGTCGCACACGCGAGTGTGACGAGCGCTGCCGCGAGCCATCGGCGGAAGCTTGACGAGGCGACGAAGGACTTCATCTTGGTTGTGAGCAGGAGGAAGGTCCAAGAGGTCGGGAGGTCGGTCGGGAGGTGTTCGGGTTGTGCTGGAGGAGGAAAGTTGTCGAGTGAGCGAGTTGGTTAGCGAGCTCGTGAGTGAGTTGGTGAGCTCGTGAGCGGGTGACGCCACGCCGAGTGTCGATTTTGTTGAGCGAGATGGATGTGAAGGTCGAGCGAAGTGGATACGACGAGAGAACGCGCTGGGAATGGGAGGACACCAGCACTCCGTACTCCAGAGTGATCGCTGGTTCGACTGAGTTCGAGCTGTACAGTACTGTCGACGGTGTTGAGTGTCGACGAAGTTGACGGAGCTGCAAGCACGCAAGATGGAAGAGCACACAAGACACAGCAGGCAAAGGACGAGAGGGATGCTTCGCAAAGTGTTGATCGAGTGTCAGGGAGTGTTTGCCGGTGACGATCGCCTCGCCCACACAGACCTCGACTCAGTTCGAAGCGAAGGAGACAATATCAGAGGGTAGCAGCAGCGAGCTAGCAAACGGGAGTTAGCAGATCGAACTCGAGCTTGTGATGTTGAGCGAACGGAGCGAACAGAACATATTCCTTCGCGGAGAGTGTATCTCGAGTGTCTCGCATACTCTGCAAGAAGATCTGCTGCTGTGTGTCACCAGGTTGTTCGAGCTTTCGAACTCCCAGTCACCGTCCAGCCTCTCTCGTGCAGTGGTGCCGACTTCGACACACTCGGTCAAGAACATGCTACCTGTTCGGCAGGCATGGCAAGCCTCCATCTTCGTCGAACCCCAGGATCCGCGGTGCTAACCACCAAGGAGACACCAACAGGAGGAGGCATCGTTCTGGATAGTCTCCAGAGTGTTGACTGTAGTACATCATTCCATGATAGAGTGTTGCTCAATGAGTCTGGAATGACTGTCGCCGTGCTCATCCCCCTTCTTCACGCGTGCTTGACAAGCGCCTTGCTTGTCATCTCACGACGGCTTCACGAAGCGGTGAGAGCGAACGAGCACCTCACTTCTCCTTTCGCCCGCAACCACACAAGACGTTCACTCGACCACGCGCGATGAGACGCTCGTTCGCGCTGCTCACGCTCGGCCTCGTGGCGTCGACGCTGGTCGACACCGTCCACGGCGTGTTCGTGGTCAAGGCGAGCAACGTCACGACGCCGAGCGACATCCTCGGCGAGCACCAGTCGCTCGAGCGCGCCTGGACGGTCTACAGCACCGCCGAGCTCCAGAGCGTGACGTTCCAGGGCTCCGGCGACGTCTTCATCGAGTTCGACGCGGAACTCAAGACGGACCCGTCGCCGCCGCTCGCAGTCGCGAGCACTGAGGATCCGCACCATCCAGCGAAGCCTCACCCGCCTCACCGACCGAGTCCGCCTCACCCGCCAATCGAACCGCTTACGTTCCTCCCGTCGATCGACTTCTCTGTCTCAGAGGGATCGCTGGACAGCGAGAACGAGACGAAGTCGGTGGCTCCGTCCAACCAGACCCCGTTGCAGGCGGTGGCGAAGATCGTCGTCAGCGGCGACAGCGAGGACCTCCTCAACTCCTTCCATGTGGCCGTGTCGGCAAACAGCGAAGACAGCGGTCTGCAGCTCGCCATCAGCAGCGGTGGGTCGAGCAAGAAGGGCGGCTACGCGCTTCCGCAGCTCTTCGTGGTGAAGAAGAGCTCGCTGTCGAGCGTGAAGGCGATCGCGTCGGGCGACGTGGTGATCGGCGAGAACGTGCTCATCAACGACAACATCAACGCGACGGTCAAGCTGGTCGGAGTCGGCTCGGGTGATATCTACGTCGCGACGAATGAGACGCTGTCGGTGCGCGCGCTCGAGGTCGTGACCGCCGGAAGTGGCGACGTGCAGCTCCAGTTTGGTGCTGTGAACATCTCCAGCAGCATCTCGTTCAGCGGCGTCGCAAGCGGAGACATCGCTCTGCTCGCCAACCGAGTCGCTGCCAAGTCGATCAAGAACACGATCCTGGGCTCTGCGGACCTGTTCATCCAAGCTGATTCGGTGGAGGCTGCGAACCTGAACACCTTCGTTGGCGGCTCCGGATCAGTGACGGTGTCGAAGGAGGGCACATGCGTGAACCAAACGATCACGATCGCGGGTTCTGGAGACGTCGCGACCGGCTCCATCGCCTGCGAGAACGTGGACGTGAGCATCTTCGGCTCGGGCGACGTGGTTGTGCGGGCGAACAACAGTCTCACCGCGACTATCATGGCGTCAGGGCGTGTCCAGTACGTGAACGCGACCCCGAAGTACGTGACGATCAAGGGGACACCGTTCCACAAGCACCTCGAGCGCCGCGTGACGCAAGCGGAGACGAACAAGTTCCACGTGTACAAGCCGCGCCAGGTGCCGTCTCGCTCGCCGAAGTACTACCAGAAGCAGCCGAAGCACCACCGTTTCAACTGGTGGGGCTGGTTCGGCGATGACGACGATGATAGCAACGACAGCGATGACAGCCACGACAGCAACGACAGCAATGACAGCAACGACGACTCGGCGGATCACAGCACTCACCAGCCCAAGGGCCATCTCCGTATCGTCATCTCGGATGGCTCGACGGAGAAGGAAATCGAGATCGAGGTCGGGAAAGCTGGCGACGAAGAGAAGCCGTCACTCATGAGTCTCGCGGCGTCGTCGTCGTCGCTGTCTGCTTCGCGTGGACCGAACGCGGCGTCGGTTGTCGTCGTGTTCGGCGGAGTGGTCGCGGCGGTCGGAGTCGCAGCGTACAAGGTCAAGCAGCGCCGCGCGCGCCAGCAGTACGCTCCTCTTGCGTAGGGTATCTCGTGTCGAAGTTGAGCGTTGAGCGAGTGAGTGCAAGTGCGAGAACCGATTTCAAACATTATCGGGCGATGATGAAACAGTGGGAAAATCGAGTGCGGTCGTTGTGACGTTTCTTGCTGCCATGTGCTTTGGTGGTGCTCAGGGAGAGGAACTTGCACCCCACACAAGAGATGGCCGTCATAGGATCAATGATGCACCGGCACGTCGATTGCTGAGGTCGCCTTCTCCACCACTTGGCATCGCTGCTGGATATTGTTCATCAATGGTACATTGTACCATATATTTACAGCCATTCCTGCTTCGTGACCCGCACTCTTGTGTGAGTGGGTACACTTCGAACACTGAGTCACATAGGACCTCACTCCTCCCTCGACCTCGACACATTCCTCGATTCGTTCGCCAGCGCTCAATTCCCGAGCCCAGCGCTGCTCTCTCCTAACTCCTTCCTCCCATGGTGGCCGCCACACAAGCAGCAGATGAGCGCCCCATGCGCCAATACGCGTGGGTGATCACCAGCGACCACCCGGTCACGGACATCGAGATCAACGTCCCGGGCATCGCCTTCGTCGACTTCGACGCGGATCTGGGGAGAGACCCGGAAGTCTCCGCCTCAACTGCCTCGGGTGCCGAGAGCCTTGCTACCCCCCAGACGCCCCAGACGCCCCCGCCGGAAGGCGCCAAGCGAGACATCGCGCGAGTGATCGTCACGAGCGACTCGGAGGAGCTGCTCGATGGACTCGTCGTCGAGCCGCTCGTCACCGGGAGTGCGTCGAGAGCGCTACGCGTGCGCGTGAAGAACGCAGAAGCGGAATTGAAGGGTTCGATCATGACTCAAGTGTACCTAAATACGAAGAACACAGTGCGGCTGGTGGACAACGCGACGGCGACGACTGTCATCCGCGACGACATCCTCGTCCACAACGACGCCGCTACAGAGATGACGCTGAGCGCCCGCAACTCTGGGAAGCTGATCGTCTGGACGGACAACGGCTTCTACCTCGGGTCCCTCACGGCGTACACGCAGGACGACGGCCTGCTCGAGATCAGCGCCCCGTTCATCGTCGCGCAGAACGCCATCGGGATCTCGTCCTGGTGGAATGGCGGCTGCGCTGACGTGGTCGCGGACACCATCGCGTCCAAGGAGGTGAGCGCGCTCGCGTTCAAGTCGGGCGACGTGGTCCTGCACACTGCGAAGCTCGCGGCGGACAAGTGCTTCACCGGCGCCGGCATCTCATCAGCAGCTCGGATCAATGGCAACGGCACTGCGAGGGAGCACACGGCCATGGCGTTGTGGTCGAGCAGCGCCAGCTCGCCCGGTGTCGTTGCCACGAAGACCGAGGCGTTCGTCGGCTTCACCGGCAGCGTGCTGGCGCACCCGGTGAAGCACCTGGAGGCGTTCAACATCGGCGCTGGGTCCGTCGGGTACGTCGGATCGGAGCCGGAGATCGTGCGCACTGACAGTTGGATGCCGTGGCTGTCGAGGCAGCAGTCGAGTGCCGAGCCGGTCGTGAAGCCCGCGACACCGGCTATGCTCGCAGACGCTGCGAAGCCGCGTCAGCTGCAAGACACGCCATTGCGAGAACCCATGGGGTTCCACATGCGCGTGAAGAAGTCGAAGGTGCCAGAGCTGCAGAATCTCGAGGGCTCTTCGTATCGCGCCAAGCAGATCGCGGATGCAGTGCCAATGATCGGTGTGCTCGCCGTCGGTGCGCTCGGCATCCTGAGCGTTCGGCGTCGCCGACTCGCGCGGCTCGCGAAGCAAGCGAGCTAGTCGCTGCTGCTCCTCTGCATTCTGCGTATCAGGTGCTGATCGACGATGACCGGCACCGTGCATTTCGACTTCGACTTCCACTTCGACACCTGTGTATCTGCGCGTCATGCATCTCTCTCGACACTGCATCTCCATCTACACGAACTCGAGCAACGAGCACTTTCCTGCTCGCTCCTCCTTCTGATAAATAGTCTGTACGCCATGCTCACGACGTGCTCACTCCACTGACTTGTCGTACTCCGCAGATAGGAGCAAGCGGCCGCCAGCGATAGAGGCCTCCCGACTGACGTCGGCCGTGAGCTCCCGCAGCGACTGCACGACCATCGCCGCTGTCGGCCGCTCGCTCGGGTCTCGGGCGACACACGCCAGCAGCAGTTCGCGCGCCGCCGCCGGACACGACGCCGAGACGGTCGGCTGCAGCGTTCCGTCGACGAGTCGCTCCAGCAACTGCGCCTCGCTGAGCTTGAGCTCGCGCTGCACTCGCTCGAACGGGTACTCGAGCGTGTCGAGCTCAGACAGAATCACACCGAACGAGTACATGTCGACCGCCTCCGAGAGCCCAGCGTCGCTGGACACTGAGCCGCTGAGCAGCTCGGGCGCCGTCCACCGCACGACCTCGGAGCTCCTGAGCCGCGCAGCAGCAGCAGTCTGCGTGGAGGATGACGACGCGAGAGGCGACGCCGGGTCGGCGCCGTACTCTGCGAGGTTCCGCACGAACCCGAAGCTCGAGATCTTGGCGTCGAACTCGTGGTTGAGCAGCACGTGGCGCGACGTCAGCCCACAGTGGCTCGCGCGCTTCATTGCGTGCATGTACAGCAGCGCCTGCGCGACGTCGAGCGCGATCTCGAGCAGCCGAGTGCCCCACCATGCGAGCGGGTAGTTCGCAGCAGCGACGGTGCGGCTCCTGGACGAGCGCGCGAGCGAGAGATACGTCTGCAGGTCGCCGCGGTCCATGTATTCGAGCAGAGCCTGCATGCCGACACCCTTGCTCCACGCGACGCCGCGGAACCGGACGATGTTCGGGTGCGAGAAGCGTGCGACCGTGCGCATGTCCACGACGAAGAGCGCGCGGTCGGCCTCGAGCGCCGCGTCCGGCAGCGTCTTCACGACCACTTCCTCGTCTCGGTACGCGCCGAGCCACGTGAGTGACTTTTGACCACCAGATCCGAGCGGCCGGAGCAGCGTGATGAGCCGTGGATCTCGGCGCCACGCCTCGAAGAGCTGCTCGTCGAGCGAGAGCGTCGAGCTATCACTCGGCAGGTCCTGGAACGCGCGGTAGCACACCGCGTCGCTCATCTGCTGAACTTCGTCGTGGGTCGCCGCGCCGTAGGCATCGCTCCGGTTTTCGCTCACCTCCCAACGACGATGCAGCAGCCTCTTGACCGCGTCTCTCTTCGCCAGCGCACACACGACTCCGCCGGAGACCACCAAGAACGTGGCGATGGCGCCGACCCAGACGGCCCACGACGCAGACCCGTCAGCGTCGCTGTCGCTGTTGGTGTGGACGTTCGCTGCCGGCGCCGCCGCCGACGACTCGTTCGGAGTGCTTGGGACCTGGAGCCACCTGGTCGGATCGCATGTCGAGAGGTTCGGGTTCGACTGGAACTGGATGACCGCGTCGCAGCCTGTGGCTTGGAACGCGTCGGCGTCCACCTCGAGCGTCGTGAGTCGTGAGGACAGGAACTCGAACTGCGCGGATGAGAGCCGCTGCTGCTTGATCGCGTTGTGCCGCAGCCGCAGCACCCGCAGATTGGACAGCGTGAAGACGACCGACGGGATCTCGATGAGCAGGTTCCTCTCCAGCACCAGTGTGAGCGGGAGCGTAGACTGTGCGAGCGCGTGGCGTGAGAGCTTCGCGTCCAGATCTGTGAGTCCATCGCCGCTGAAGTCACTGGGCATCCGCACGAGAACGACGAGAGCGTTAGTATGATGGCTGCACGAGAGCAACTCCGTTTGCATACTTACAGTGTGTGGACTCGAGGCATCGCGGGGAGCTGGACGTTCTGCAGCGAGACGTTGCGGAGCTTCCTGTGTAGCACAACCACCGCCGTCACAGCCGCAGTAGGTGAGCGACTTCCGTTCGTTCTGTCCGCTAGAGCTGGCGAGTTGCTGGTACGTACAATACGCTGAGATTGCGAAAGCCAGCGACGAGTTCGTCTGGCAACTTGAGCACGGCGCTGGGCTTGCCGTCAACAAGCTCGTAGCCATCAATCGACCTGCGCGGCGACACAGAACGAGCCGAGGTGAGCGTTTCCAACCTGCTCTGTTTGCACCACCTCCTAGAGCGCCACGCACACATGGCTGGAGGAGAGCACGCGCGAGATCTCCTGCGCTTGCAGCGAGGGTCCGTTTGTGGCAGTCGGGAGCGCGATCCACTGCTCCTCGATGCGGATGTCGTCTCGGGTCTCCGCCGTGACGCCGGTCGAGTTGAGCACGCGACAGAGCACTTGATCCTCGCACGCCTGCGAGGCGCCCACGAGTGCACACACGGAGCAGCTCTGGCGGCTCAGGCACTCGGTAGCGAGCACGTTGGTCACGCAGGTCTCGGCCGCAGCGGTGCTGCAGGCGCTGATCTCGCTCCGAGACTCGACGCCGGCCGACAATGTCGAGAAAAGCGCGAAACACTCGAGAACCGCGCGGCGCCGCATGCCGAAGCGCTCGGACGCGCATGCAGCGGCAGTCGAGTCCAGTTTTGCGGCGCGGAGCTCGGGGTCGTGCTCGCGGCGTCTGCTTGCGCCGCGGTTCGTGCACACACATGAAGTCGGCGACAGCGTCGTCGTCGCGATTGCGGTCGTGAGGCGCCATAATCAGAGCCAGAGGTAGGAATCCAGTGCTTGGCAGTCTGTTTGAAAGGTGGTCCACTACGTCAGAATGTATCAAAACAGCTCGAATAGAAGAGCGGATTGATTCACCTGAAGGCAGTTCGATGGTGTTGACAACACACTTGATTTATTCATCGGGAAGCGTGACGCACAAGTGACAGGCCACTTCAAGTCTGAACTTTTTTGGCGGGGAAATGTCAGCCTCTCATAATAGCAGTATAAAATATATAGAGGTTGTTAGATATCATTATTTATTACCGTAGTATGAAGGGAATGTTATAACCCTCTGTATTTTCTCTATTATGTTATTCACACTTTGTTTGTCATATTTTAGGAATCACCTCCAAAATTTTTGGCATGATGAGAGGACAAAATATTCTGAAGCAGAACTGAAGC
>JAASFH010000338.1:0-21801 GCA_023333695.1 Globisporangium yorkense
GGACCACAGCGAGAAGCGGTCGTACTGCGTGCTGCCGGCGTGGCACAAGCCTGAGCTCAAGCCAGGCCAGCAGGACGGGTTCTCGTACGTTGATGGCCACAAGTTCGAGTGCTCGCATCTGGTGGACAGTGGCAAGATGCATCACGTGTTCGTGCTGGACTGCTCGGGGTCGATGTTCGGTCGGCCATGGGAGCAGCTCATGTCTGCATACCGCGAGTACATGCACAACCGCGTGAACGAAGGCGCGTCGCTAGACCTCGTGTCGGTGGTGACGTTCGACAACTACAGCAAAATCGAGTACGAGGCGAAGAACATCACGACGATGCTAACGGCGCCGGTGGAGTTCCGCGGTGGTGGTACGAGTTACTCGGCAGGTCTGCGGTCGGCGAACGAGGTGCTGTCGCGCAACAGCTTCGGGACGTACAAGCCCGTGGTGGTCTTCTTCTCCGACGGGCAGCCGTGTGATCCGCAGCAGGGGGAGCAACTCGCGACGCATGTCCACGACGGCTACGCGAAGTACGACTTGAAGGCGTTCGTCGTCGGCTACGGCACAGTGAACCTGAGCGTGCTCCAGCGCGTGGCGGAGAAGCTCGGCGGCGCGTACCACAGCGTGCTGGTCGGCAACGAACTCAAGACGACGTTCCACACGATCTCGGCATCGCTGGGCACGCGGGCGGGACTCGCGCTGATGAAGCCTCTCCACGAGATTTCGTGCGTGATCTGCCAGCGCGACATGGCGGCGGAGGAGGTGGTGAAGCTTCAGCCATGTGGCCACGAGCTGCACAAGTCGTGCAAGAAGCAGCTCGTGGAGTCGGCGAAGCGCAACGGCGGGAGCGGCGGTCTCGTGATGTGTCCGATATGCCGCAAGAGCGTCGTCAGATGAGTATGGAAGTCGAGAAGGGGTTGGTGGTGAGCGTGGTGAGTTTGGTGAGCAAAGGAGTTCGGTTGTCGAGCAGCAGCGAGTGAGGGAAACGGAACACTGCGTGCTCTTCGTATCGTCCGACTTCAGTTCTCTTCCGCTCTCTCTCTCTCACCTTCCGCCGCAACCCTTCAGGAGTCAGTCTCCGCTCGCTCTTCATCGTCGTCATCCACCATTACCAAGTTCCTGTTTCTGAGCATCTTATGTCAACCAAGCATAACACTTACCGTTCTCATCATACAAATTCCAAGTCTAATTGCCTCCCGATCCGCTTTCTCCACCCATACAAATCGCTATCTCGCAGCAACCAGCACGCAAGCAGCAGCAAACACGAAGTGCCCGTTAGTGTCACCGCCTGGTATCGCCACTTCCTATTAGCTCTCTTCCTCTGTAGCGATGGGCATCCGCGGGCTCACGACCTACTGCGCGCGCAACGAGGCGCTCGTGTCGACGGCCGTCGACGCGCTGACGGACGTGACGCTGGCCGTGGACTTCGTCGGCTTCCTTTTCGACACCTGCGAGCGGCTCGCGCGCCAGCTGCACGCGCAGCAGCAGGCGCTCGATGGCGCTGCGCACCGCCCAACGGCGGGACTCTCGGCGACCGCGTGGCTGCTGCTCGGCGGCTGCCCCGACCGCCTCGAGCAGCAGCTCGAGAGCTGGCTGCAGGCGCTCTCTCGCGCGCGCGTCAAGCTCGTGTTCATCACGGACCCGCCGCAGTGCTTCGGCGGCGAGGACCACCGCAAGAGCTACTGCCAGCAGGACCGCGTGCAGCGCAAGCTCGAGAAGCTCCGCGAGATCAAGCGCTCGCTCTTCAGCGCAGAGGACGACGACAGGACCGAAGACGCAGCAGCAGCAGCAGCAGCAGCAGCAGCAGCAGTAGACGGACGACAGCAGCAGCAGAACCAGAACCAGAACCAAAACCAGAACGCGCGTGTGCGGCTCTCGCAATCCGAGCAGTCCGCGCGCCTGCTCCAAGACCTCAACAGCTGCTTCCCGTTCGCGCGCGAGAAGCTGCGCAGCGTGCTCAGGACGCACGGCATCGAGGTGCGCACCGCCGCGCGCGAGGCCGACGAGGAGCTCGCCGACCTCGTGCGCGCGCAGCAGGCGTTCGCCGTACTCGGCCGCGACTCGGACTTCCTCTGCATGCGCGGCACGCGCTACATCCCGTTCAACAAGCTGGTCGTCGACAGCGCCACGGGAGTCGTCAGCGCGCGCGTGTTCACGCCCGAGCTCGTGGCGCGCGCGCTCGGGCTGCCGGTCGAGCAGCTCGTAGACCTCGCGCTCGTGTGCTCGAACGATCTCACGCCGCTGCTGGACGCCGAGTTCGGCATGGCCATGAAGCTCAACTTCCCGGTGCAGCGCGTGAAGAAGGGCACGCGGGCCATGTTCCCGAACGAGGCGGCGACGTGGATCGCGAGTCAGATCCCGATCCTCGCCAACCCGGTGCTGCGGCAGATCGAGAACAAGACGCCCGGGCTCCTGCGCGCGCTCTACGAGGTCTACCGCTTCTACGGCTACTCGGACGCGTTCCTGCGCCGGTATCCGCTCGAGATCGAGCCCAAGCTGCCACCGTACAAGGTCACGGGATACACGACGCTGCTGGACGTGTACGAGTTCCCGACCTCGACGATCGATGTGATGGAGACGCACGCACGCACGTTCAGCAACCGGTTCGACCCGCTGCAGCTGGTTGGCTGCTCGATTCACACGCTGCTGGCGGACGCTCGTCAGCTGATCTACATGGCGATCAACGTACCGCAAGTGCGGGAGTTCGGCTCGGAAGACGAGCTCGGTCGAGATGTGGTGCTCCAGCCCCACGCGTGTCTGAACGAGCTGCGCGCGCAGGGGCTTGGGAGCAGCTCGCTGTCTCTGGTCGACAGCACGCTTCGCGACTTGGTCGTCAACATGCTGTATCCTGAGTCTCCTGACGCTCAGAGTGACGCTGCGCGGCTGATTGACACGCTGGGAGTGTCGACACAGGAGGCGCTGGAGGTCAAGACCGTCGTGTACGCGTTGCTGTCGTTCAAGAAGAACGACGCCGTCTACCTGCATGACTGCTCGCTGCTGAACGACCGCCAGTTCGAGATCTTGCTGCTCACGTCGCTGATTTGCCTCAACTCGAGTCCGTCCATGTCGTTCCGCGGCGGACCGATGTTCGCGGTTCCTGGGATCACAGCGAACGAAGATTCGATTGAGTGGGGGGTGTACGCGGCGGTGTCGGTGTACATCGAGACGCTGAAGAAGTTCTACGAGCTGCGTGCAGTCATGGGCGGGATGCCTCCGAGCTGGAGCTGGCGCTGCGCGACGTTCTTCTCGTCAGAGGTGTTTCTTCGGGTGTGCCACGCTCTCAGCGACGGCCACGGCGTGCAGGCGGCATGGGGCGGCGCTGCAAGTACAAGTTCGCTTTCACCACTGCCGGAGCAGCAAGTGAAGACAGCCATCTATCCGTTCAGTGCGGCCATGAGCGTAGGCGTCGACGGGTTCTGGAGAAAGTACCTGGAGACGCGTGACACGACGAACGTCTTAAAGACGAAGCTTCCAGCGCCGAAGATCGCCGCGACCCAAGCTGTTCCTGCGGACGCGGTGAGCGGCGATCTTGCGAACCAACTCGATCAGCTGAGTATCAACGGGACCACGACAGGGGCTGCTGCTGCTCGTCCGTTTGGTGGTATGATGCCGACCTCAGTGGTCAAGAAGGCCAAGAAGAAGAGCAAGTCGAAGAAGACACCAGCGGTGGTGCCGATTCAAGCGCGAAAAGAAGAAGCGGCGTCGTCTGCTCAAGCAACCGCGACGCAGCAGCAAGCGGCCGTCTCTCCGAAGAAGCTGTCCAAGACGCAAGCACTGACGGGGTTGATGGAGACGCTGCCTGTGTTCCAGCATCGCGACGAGATCCTCACGAACGTGAAGAACAATCAGATCACGATCATCCAAGGAGAGACTGGCTGCGGCAAGAGTACGTCTGTGCCACAGTTCCTGCTCGACGCAGGACTGCGAACACCGTCGCCGGAACGACCCGTGAACATCTTTGTCACGCAGCCGCGGCGCATCGCCGCGATCGAGCTCGCAAACACCGTGGCGGCGATGCGTGCTGGCAACGAGTTCAAGGAGACGGGCCGGGTGGGTCATGTGATCGGCTACCGGATCGGGCAAAAGCAGATGGTGTCGAGCAATACGAAAGTCACGTACGTGACGACAGGTTACATGGTCGAGCGCCTCATTCACGACCCGGATGCGCTCAAGACAATCACGCACTTGGTGCTCGACGAGGTCCACGAGCGCAGTATGGACGTGGATCTACTGCTCCTGCTGCTTCGCTTGCAGCTGAACGACAACCAGCACGTCCGTCTCGTGATCATGTCTGCGACGATGGACGCGCAGGTTATTCTCAAGTACTTTGCAAACTGCTTGACGACTCGGCTGCAGAACAAGAAGCCGCTCTTTGTTGGCTCGAAGCTGTATCCGGTCGAGAGCGTGTTCTTGGACGGACTGGGCCAGTGGTTCCCAAGTTTGATGCAGACGTGCAAGAACGAGATCCTGTTCATGAAGAGCAGGTTTGGTCCGCTCGTCGACGTCCGGGAGCGAGCAAACAGCGAGGCAGCGCTGAATCGCGTTAGCCCCATCCTTGATCGACAGCTTCCTGTCATCGTGGAGCTGATCAAGCTGCTGATCTACTCGCACGACCGAGAAAGGGCGTCGCAGTGCATCCTGGTGTTCCTTCCCGGCATCAATGCTATTAACACGTTGTTCGAGACGCTGAGCGAAGTGGCCAACAGCGTCCAGCACGAGATCGTGAGCGTGTACGTGCTCCACTCATCGCTCGAGCTCGAGTACCAGCAGGAGGCGTTCCGTACGATCGACCAGCGGTCGACGAAGATCATCTTGGCGACGAACATCGCGGAGAGTAGCGTGACGATCCCGGACGTGACCCACGTGATCAACTGCGGCATCGAGAAGCAGATCGACATGCCGAACGCTAGCAGCTCGCACGCGGAGGTGCTGATCGACTCGTGGTGCTCGCAGGCGTCGGCAAAGCAGCGGTCTGGGCGAGCAGGTCGCGTCATGCCTGGCGTCGCATTCCATTTGTTCACAGAAGGATTCCACGACAAGTGCATGCTTGAGTACTCAACGCCGGAGATGCTGCGCAAGCCGCTGGATCGCATCATCTTGCTGCTAAAGGGCAAGATGGCGGATTTCGGGACACCGAGCGAGCTGCTGACCAAGTCGATGGACGCGCCAGACCTCCGGAACATCGAGGGAGCGTACAAGATTCTCGCGCACTTTGACGCGATCGACTCACCAGACGAGAAGCTCGCGAAGATGACGACGTTCGGGTCGTTCGTGTGCCACCTGCCGCTAAATCTGCACTTGTGCAGACTGGTGATGACAGGGATGTACCTGGTGCAGGGCATCCCCAGCAGCGTGTCGGAGTCTACAGCGTCTTCGACTGAGAACGGCACGAATGCGACGGTGACAAACGGCTCGCAAGAGCAAGCAAAAGAAAGCAAGGGAGAGACGTGGCCGCTGCTGCTGCACGTAGTGATCATGGCAGCAGTGCTCGGCGTGCCGGATCTGTTCCTCGCGCCGTCGTTCTACCACGCGAGCTCGCCGTCCAAGTTCCTGAAGGAGATGAGCGAGAACCTCAAGGCGAAGATCGACTCGGACGCCGACGCGTGGAGCGAGCCGCTCGCGATCTGGCGCATATACCTCGAGATCATGGTGCACCACACGCCGTACAAGCGCCCGAACCTCGGCGCGCTGTGCCACCAGCGGTCGATCTCGTTCCGGCGCTTCCAGACGCTCAACTTCATGATCTCCGACATCTGCAATCGCCTCATCGCGCTGCAGAAGAACGACGAGCTGAGCATCTTCAGCAAGTTGTTCGACGCGAACACGGTCACGATGCTCATGTGGCTGGACGCATACGCGAGCTCGCAGCGACTGAACGACCACTTGCTCAACTTCGCGGTGACGGCACTCGCGGGACAGACGCGCGCGGAAGACGTGCTCCGGTTCCTTGTCGTGCACAACTACGACGAGCATCTCATCGGCGGCTCGGTGCAGGTTCTGTCGACGTTCGACGACGACGACCTCAGTAGCATGGACCGCGTCGACCTGCGACTCGACAGCACTGCGGTCGCCGCGTTCTCGAAGATGAAGAACAAGAACCGCGTCGAGATGTTCGAGCAGCTCGCGAGTACTTCCAAGGCCAAGACTGTGAACGAGTTTGCAGCGATCGCGTTCGACGGGAAGGTTGTCTCGCTGTACACACACGTGCAGGCGGAAGGCGACGCGTCCGGGGCGACGACGGGCGAGCGCAAATACCAAGACCTGTTGCCGCGCATGAGCTTCCCGATCTCGCTGCTTTACTACGTTCGCGACCAGCGGTTCCCAGTCGACTTTGGCGCGCCAGGCGACGACGGGAAAGAGGACAAGCTCCGGTTCCGCGTCGTCACGTGCAACGGCGCGGAGGTGACGTGGATGCAGCAGAAGGACAACGTGAAGGTGTCGCTCAGCGGACGATCGTTGTTCTCGATGCCGATTCGCGCGACGGAGGACCACGAGCTGCCCAGCCAGAAGATGCTCGCCGTGTACGCGGAGCGCATGTTCACAGGCAGCGAGGCGAAGATGGTGTGCAGCAAGTGCACGCTGCTGCCGCCGGACTCAGTCGGGTACTACCCGATGCTGCTGCTTCTTGGCATCCGCCAGCACACAAACGCGTGGGTGTACGTGAATAACCTCACGTCAGAGATCGTGACGGTCAAGGTGGACGGGCAGGTCGCCGTGCTGCCGCCCAAGGTCGGTATCCGCCTCGACATCGTGAACCGGATCAACGTGGTGCGCCGCGCTCTCTCAGATGCGCTCCAGGGCGCCGCGGACGGGAAGCGCGTGAACGTCGCCGACTTGCTCGCGCTTGCGGACGACAGCAGCTACGTCGTGAAGGGCACGAAGGCGACGAACCCGACGTTTGAGTGGCGCCAGCTGCGTGTGCTCGAACTCGACAAGGCGGCGCTGAAGGAGATGGTGGAGCGCGGCGTTACGGCGCCCCGTTTCCCTCCGCTCTTGGTGTAGGAGGGCTGCGGGATGCATCCTGGGACGCTCAAGTGGAGAGCAGTGAGTGAGAGAGAGAGAGAGAGCAGTAGTGGACTGCGAGTAGAGAGACCATCGAGGAAGGTGCTGACTTGGTACCATTGCGAGACTGTTACAGTTGCTATCCTCGCGCCTTGTGAGCACTAGACGAGCATGGCGGATCCGCGCACCTTTCCAGTCTTCTGTGGGATGTGAACGAGGCGCGCGCACATACACAGCAGCAGCAGCATGACGAAAGATGCGGAGTTCTCGAGCGCCGTCTTCCAGGCCGCTTCGACCAAACCCAGCGCTGCAGCTGCAGCGTCTGGAACGTCTCCGACAGCTCAGAACTCGTTGTTGTCGGGCTCGTCGTCGTCTCGGTATCGAGTGAGTCTCACGTCTGCTAGTACTGGATCGAGCGTGGCTCCAGCGTCGTCAGCACCGTCGTCTCCTTCCCCGATGGCTCGCTCGGCGTCGCAGAACGTCTCGACTCAGAGCGCAGCGTCGATCCTGACGCGAATGAAGAAGACGAACGCGAGGGTGCTGTCGAGCTCGCTGCTGGTCCACGCACCGGACCTCGAACCCAAGGCTACGACTGCTGCTACCACCTCTACAGCCACCACAAGCCCAAATGCTGCGAAGCTGCCGCACAAACTCCGGCAGCACGTGTCACGCCTGCGCAGTCAGTTCGCGCTGGTTGGTTCTCCTTCGCTGTCATCGCCGTTCGGCAGCAAAGGCGGCAGCGGAGGGAGTGCTTCTATGGCTCGCATGGCAAGCTCGTCTGGTAGTTCGTTCTCACCATCTTCCCAGACCAGCTACCGAGCGCTTGTGACAACGGCGACGGCGACTTCTCCAGTTACGACGTCGCCGAGCGAGCCCAAGTACTCCAGCCAGTCCCAGAAGATGCAGACGCTGCAAGCGCAGCTCTCGTCGCTGAAGATGTCGACTAGGAGCATGATGCCAGGCTCGGAGCCACCATTTTACACGAGCGAGAAGGAGCATGAGCCCCTCTTGGGAAGCCCGGAGGATCCTGTCCGGTTCTTCGATCTGCTGCGGCCACTGCAAAACAGTCTGAGCTGCGCAAGTCTCATGTCAGAGTGGACGAGCGAGAACGAAGCCGATGAAGCTGGAGACGCCGCAGCACATCCGTTCGATTTGCTTGAGCAGCAGCAACAGCAACAGGTGCTCTCACAACCAGAGCGCGAGCGCAGCCACATGCTTCGCATCTGCTGCTCCGTGGACAACCTGCTGCTGACGATCGGGAGCCAGATGCAGCAGGAGAAGCGCGACGAAGCGATCGCTCGCGGTGCTGCGCGCGAGCTGCTGCTGCTCTTCCAGTTCGCGATCCAGCAAATCGCGACCGCAGCCTCGACTCTGATGACCGGTCCACCGTCTTTCGATCACACTCTTGGTAACAACAACAGGAGCATGTCGAGCGAGGGCGACACAGCGGGCA
This sequence comes from Globisporangium yorkense, assembly GCA_023333695.1. NCBI lineage: Eukaryota > Oomycota > Peronosporomycetes > Pythiales > Pythiaceae > Globisporangium > Globisporangium yorkense. The sequence continues at coordinate 8,442 of JAASFH010000338.1, forward strand.
AGGAGCTCCAGTACATGCAGGAGTTCATCGTCGAGATCGCAGAGCGCATGGGCAAGCTCGACTACTTCGTGCGCACGACGCTGTTGAGCGAGATCGACGAATTGCGAGCGCAACTCGCACGCACCGAGCGAGAGGTAGCCGATCTGAAGCAGACGAACATGGAGCTGCAGACCGAGATGAACGACCTGCGCGACTTCCACTCGCAGAACAGCTTATCGGGCCTCGGGTACGCTGGTAGCAGCACCAGCGCCAGCGCCAGCGCGATCGGTAGTGGCGAAGCAGAGCTCCAGTGTCGCGGCGACACCAATGACCGCAGGATCTCAAAGTTGTTCTCAGTAGCGCAGACGTCGCACCCCAAAGCGCTCACCTCCGAACACGACGAGCTCCAGCAGCTACGCGACCAGTGTGCGGAGTTCGCGAGGCTGCTCGAGATGGCCAAGCAGGAGATCCGGCTGTGCCATCGCGAGCGCGACGTGCAAAGCGGGAAGATCGCTGAGCTCTCGAGCGCGACGTTCAAAGACGAGGAGCTCCTGGCCCTGCGCAACCAGCTCCAGAGCGAGAAGCGGCGCGTGAAGAACCTTGAGATCGAGAACGTGGCGATGCGCGAGACCGAGATCGACCAGGCCATGAAGATCCACTCACTCATGGTCAACGGTACGAACAGCAACAACAACGGCAGCACGCTCTCCGCCCAGAACCAACTCAAAGGCGACGGAGTTGGACATCACCAGAGAGGCGCTCGAGGCACCGACGCGGCGGCGGCGCAAGCGAACCACCGAGGAAGCGGTAGTGTGTCAACTGGGAGCAGTACGAAGTCGTCGCTGCTAGTGGCGGCTGCAGACACGCAGTCCACAAGCGGAGCGCAACTGGACAACTTCATCACCCGGCAGACGAGCGGCACGCCTCCGTCGTCACCAAAGCGGCGAGAGAACGCTGCCGATCACGCTGCTGAAAGTGAGAGCCCACCACCGAGTGCTCGCTGGTTCTACGACTCCATCGGTCTCCATGTGAACGAGAATGCACCGCGCAAGCGACAGCAGTCCACACCAGACACACCGGAGCCTGGGAGCTCCGTTGCTGACCTGAAGCAGTTCCTCTCGAGTCACGCGGTGACTGACAAGCAGCTCGCCGTGGCGCAAGTGCAGTCGAAGGTGCGACGTCAGGGCAGCGTACCAACGATCTCGCTGCAGCAGTCGACGTCCGTGGTGTCACGTACTCAGAGCGACAGCAACGGACGAGTGCGTAGCGCTGGTACGTCGCGACAGACGAAGCCGGGAAGCACCGACGACGGTGACTCGGGAGTAGACCAGCAGGACATGGTCGCGACGTGCAGCCAGCTAATCTGCGTGTTCTACCAGCGCTTCCTCATGGCCGAGGAAGCGCGCGCGCTGATCCCGGCAGCCCACGCCATGGCTTCATCCAGCGCATCCGCTCAAGAGACAGCGTCGCTCGCGTCGATCGTGCTCCGCTTCTTCCTCGAGCGCACACCAGTGCGCGATGGCGACGCGCTTCTCGACGCTGCGCAGTTCGTTCGGTGTCTGCAGCGCGTGAAGAGCGTAAGCGCAGATGCCCGGTTCTTCTGCGAGTTTCTCGATGGCACGCGCTCTCGAGACGAGCTGAGCTTCTTCCTCTGGGTTCTGCAGGCAATCGAGGAGACGAAGGTCGGCATCTCGTACGAGACCCCGGCCGCTTCGACCACGAGCGAAGCCTCCGCGGTGATGACAGCAGCGCCGCACATCTGCGCCTTGAAGGCGACGTTCCTGACGCGCATCATCTACCGCTTGTTCCACGTCAGCGCAGCGAAGCGGCCGTCATCTGCTCCTGCTCCACCAACGAACAGACCACTGAGTGCTGCTGCAGCGCCGCCGCGAACTCTGTCCAGGTCCAGTCCGTCTAAGAAGGATCTCACGTCGCCGTCGCCGAGGCCATCGTCCTCGCCTCGCAAGAAGCGCAAGAGTCGAGGCAGCGATGTGGAAGTGCTACAGCTGATGACGAACCCGAGTCCAACTGGTGTCGTCACCGCCACGGACGAGCAGACAGAGATACTGTCGACACTCGACCGCGCGGTCGAGAGCTTCCGAGCTGCGGTGGCACAGAACAGCGGCGCGCCGCTCACGCTTGAGGCGTTCAACGTCCTGCTCCTGCGGTTCACGGTGACCCCGACGCCTGAAGAGCTCCGACTGCGACTCGGGCCGTTCTTCCGCCCAACCGGCGACGAGAAGAAGCTCTCGCTGAGCGTCTACCTCGCGCTCATCCAGGAGGTGTTCGCCCACCAGCTCGAGTGGCGCAAGAAGCGGATGCGGAACCTCTTCGTTTCGCTCGCACAGCAGCAAGAGGCCGACGACCTCGCGCGACAGCAGAAGCTCCGAGCGCAAGCGGATGCCGCCGCCAAAGCAGCAGGAGCCTCGAAGAGCAGGCGCGCGAGCCAAGCGAAGAAGCCTACGAGCGCTGCACCAGCACATGTGGTGCAGAAGAAGAAGCCGAAGAAGAAGAAGAAGAGCCACCGCGACCTTCGCGACGACAGCAACAAGTACCTCACGGGGTTGTCGCGCGCGTTACTCCGGCAGTTCGTGCTGCACGCAGGTATCGTCAGCGACGTCCTGCACGTCGACGTCGACGAGCTCTTTGTCGCCATCCTTGAGAGGTCTCGGCGGAGCGCCAAGGACATCCACTTCGACGAGATCTACGACGCGCTCGAGCGGATGAACTGGCTGGGCAACCGCGATCTCCGCGTCGACCCCACGACAGTCGTGTTCAGCCAGCAGTGGCAGGCGACGGAGAATGACGCGAGGGCGAAGATGGTCGCGCGGCTGCGGGAGGTGTGGAGCGTGCACGCGCGCCAGAGTCTCGCGCTGTGCGAGAACGACCTGAACGTGTTCGTCCGACGACGCGCGCAGCACCTGGCCGATGCGATCACCCACCGCCTCGCTGCGTCGAACGTGGTCGAGACACCCACCAGCGATCACTTCTGGTGGTCGCTGCAGAGCATTCGGGACTTCCTCGCGCTCGCGTGGCGCGTCGCGTCGAAGCGCACTGGGGAGCGCCAGACCGACAGGACGAAGGAGATCGTCGGGAGAACGAACCAGCGAGACGACGGAACTCCGATGGCGGCCGCGCCGCAGTGGTTCCTGACGGAGTTCTACTTGGTGAACCAAGCGATCGAGGTGGTGGCTGCAGACTTCGCAGGGTATGCGCAGTCTCCACGACCACGGCTGCTACCTAGAGACGCACACGAAGCTCACATCAGCCGCTTCATAGAGGACGCCGAGATGGCGCGGAGCGACTTGCGCTGCTTCTGGGATACGAGAGCGATGCCACTCGCGGACGTGCTTCAAAATCACACGCGTCGGCAGTCTGCGTCACGAGAGACACACCCTAAGGACCATGACGAGGACGAAGCGCTGGTGCAAGAGCTCGAGCTCGTCTTGAAGCGCTTCAGCTACTACCTGGTGCATCTCTTCGCCGTGTGCACAAGCGCTGCGTTTAACTGCGAAGGGCTGACACTGCTCAGCTGGCTCAAGCTCGCGCGCGAGTTCCGGCGCGTGGACAAGCAGCTTCCAGGCGCGAAGGTCGCGCGCGGACTCTTCTTGCAGGTCTACAGCGCTGGAGACGCAGAGACAGCAAGCAGACGCCCGCACGACGTGTGGCTCACAAGGTCGCAGTTCACCGCGCTGCTCGTGCGGTTAGCGATCGCGAAGGCCCAAGCGTGTCTTGAGAAGAAGCTCGAGCTGCTGCCTACGTCGCTGCGTTCCAGTACTGCGTCTGCGCTGGATCGGCCCGCGCAGATCGTCAGCGACTTCTGCTACCGCGTGGTCGTCCCGAGCGCCTTCCAGCCCCGCGAGCGGCTGCATGAGCAGGACTTTGTCGGCAAGCTGAGCTGTCCGCTTGTGACGCGCGCTCTGCTCGAGCACCGCGCATTCCTGCGGAGCGTGTTCTTCTACTACGCGAAGCAGGACGCAGACGCGAGCGAGGAGTGTCCCCAGTCGGGCGACGATAGTTCGGGTGACGATGCATCGGCGCTGCAGCTCAGCAAGACGAAGCGCAACAGCATGAACTTCGACGAGTTCCTCGGATTCCTCGACGCGTTCGAGCTGCTGGACAGAGACGACGCCACTCGAGGCAGCATGGCGCACCGTGTGAATCGGGAGAGCGCGCAGCTCGTGTTTCGCCGCGTCATGGCACTCGAGAACGACGACACGACTCAGATGGAGTTCGAGGAGTTCGCCGCGGCGATCGCGGCACTCGCGGTGTTCCTCGACCCGAGTCCGTTCCAGTTGTGGCACGCTAAGATCGACGCGTTCGTGGCGATGCTCGAGCGCATCGCGAGTCGCCAGCACGTGCGGTTCGACTGTCCGTTCACGTGAGCAAGAGGGGACAAACGTATGTTCATTGGTGGCAGTCGCTCGACAGCTTTCGCGTGTTATTCGCTCGACTCTTGCTGAATCGCTTGCTACTGCAGCTCCTCCTCATGTCTCTACGGCACTGCTCTATCTCTTCTCGCATCTACTCAACGAGGTTGAACGCCTACGACCAACGGTGGAGTGTCCGAGCACTCCCACGCACCTAGCTTCGACCATGAAGTAGAGCTAGCACGCAGCCACCAGAACATATCGACGTGCTCGTACTCGACCGTGTTGAAGGCAGCTTCTGTCGTGTACCCGACGCTCAGGTAGTGCGCTCGAAGCAAGAACATCTTGCCGAACGATCCTCGAGACGCGGCGACGACCAGCGCATTCGAGGTGCACCCTTCGGAGCAATTCTCGTGCAGCCACTTGAGCACAGCCACCGAGCTCGCCACATCCATCACCTCCGCTGTCCACTCCAACGACGCGATATCCTCGTGCAGCCACCTGAGCACCTCGAGGTGGCCACCTTTTGTTGCGAGCACAGGAGCTTCCGCAGTGCAGCCTATGCCCAGGGTTTCGTGCAGTCACTTGAGAATCTCGATATGCCGTTCACCGCCGCGAGGTCCATTGCGTCTGTGCTGTACGATGCAGCACAGATGCAATGAACGTGTAGATTGCACACCTCGTTTCGGTTCTCATGCAGCCACTGCACGACTTCAAGACGGCCATACTCCGCGGCGACGTCAATCCAGTCTGACGAGCGTCAGTCGCTGCGGATCTCATTCAGTCACTCGATGATCTCCAAGTACCCGTAGCGAACGGTGACACACATGACGACCCGCGAGTCCATCGCGTCCAGCTCGAGCTCATGCAGCCACTGGAGGATCTCGAACTGGTTGTTCGCCGCCGCCATGCGCATCGCGGTCTCCGGACACCAGGCGGCAGAACCGAAGTGTTGCACAAGCATCTTTGTGATGCCCGCTTGGCCCGACGTGATCGCGTGGTTGAGCGCGTCAACTCCCGTGGTCCCGTGCGCCAGCAGCCACTTCACAACCTCCGAGTGTCCAACACAGCGCGCCTCGTATAGCGCCTCATTCATCCAGCGGCTGCCCAGGGTCTCACTCCAGGAACCACTGGAGCAGCACCAACTTCGGGGATATCCAGAGCGTTCTCATGCATGTGACGACACACGATCTCAGCGAACACAAGCGGCGGCACGGGAGGTGCGGCGTCATCGACTGCGGTCACCATTGAATGGGAACGTTGGTGGGGTCGCGTGTCTTCGGGTGGAAGCGCGAGAAAGGTTGATGAGCTTCGCGAGAAAGTGGGTGTGTGCGCAAGCTGTTGCCTGTGTATGCAATGTGATAAGCGATGAGGCTAAGACCTTGCAGTTTACTCAGCTTAAAGTGTTGGTTCCGGCTTGGTATGAGGCTCTGTTGTCAACAGGAGACTCAGGGTTCGATGTCCACCGCCGGAACGATGCGCCTGTCTTAGTCTGGTGGGGATACTGTGGAGGAATTATGGGCATTCGACCTCGTGGTTGATTCGATGCGCGTTTGCTTGCTCCTACCAGGTTCCGCGTATGGTTCGGCGCAGTCGTTCTGCTGCGAGCATGTGGTGACGGGTGCAGTGCATCGATCTTGAGATTTGTGGTGTCGAGACGATCGGAGATCGACACCGATCTTGAGAGGTCGTGCCACTCGATTTTCACCAGTCGAGCGCTTTGATAAAAGTAGAAGGTTGATCTGTGAGTCATCGAATTCACGCGCGTTGATTGGCTGACACAACTGAACCTCAGGATACGGTTAGACTTACTTGTCCAAAATGAACATTCAGAGTGCCACTAAACTCAAACCAAGTAGTGTATACTAGGCTTCAACCATCCTGCTTGTCGATCGAATAAAAAGAGGATATCACACTCACCTATATCAAAATACACAGTAGTTTAACACTTCACCACCATCACCTCCTCACTTGCGCATTCGCGCTCTTGAGTTCCAAGCACCAGGCGCAAACCAGGCAGGCTCCAAGAGAAGCTCCGGCATGACACGCGAGACGCTCGTGGGCATCCTCGGAGGCGTCGGACCGGCGGCGGGCGTGCTGCTGCATCAGACGCTGCTGCAGCACACGGCGAGTGGCGGCGTGGACCAGGGCCACCTGCCCGTCTGCCACCTCTCGCGCTCGGCCGACGTCGCCAGTCGCGTGCTCTTCCTGCAGGCGGTCGAGGCCGAGCAGCGCGACCGCGAGCAGCAGCAACAAACGCAAGAGCTACAGGACGGCACGGACAGCGACAGCGACACCACTGACCGCAGCGTCGTGCACGGCGCGGAGAACCCGGCGATCGGCATGGCGCGCACGTTCGCGATGCTGCGCGCGCTGCGCACGCCCGTGGTGGCCGGGGTGCCCTGCGTCACGTTCCACGCGGCGCCCATCTGGCGCGAGTTCCGGCGGCGCATCGCGCAGCAGCACCGCGACGCGCACGGAGACGGCAACAGCTACGACGCGACCGCGGACGACGTGCGCTGCGTCGACATGCTCGAAGAGACCGCGCGCCTCATCGCCGAGGTGGCGCCGCGCACGACCCGAGTCGGCGTCATGGCCACCACGGGCACGCGCGGCGCGCGCGTCTTCCACGACCTGCTCGAGCCGCGCGGCTACGAGGTGCTCGAGGTCTCGCGCGATACGCAGGACGAGCTCCAGGACACGATCCAGAACCCGCACTGGGGCCTCAAGAGCACCGCGCCGGACACGCACCCGCGCTGCATCGCCAACTTCCACGGCTACGCGCGGCAGCTCATCGCGCGCGGCGCCGAGGTGCTCGTGCTCGGGTGCACGGAGATCCCGTTCGCGTTCGGCGGCGCGACGACCTTCGAGGGCGTCCCGCTGCTCGACCCGCTCGTGGCGCTGGCGCGTGCGCTCATCCGGGAAGTCGACCCGCGGCGCCTCAAGCCGCTCGTCTTCGAGCAGAAGCAAGAGGAACTGTGACGTGATGCTGATCACCTTCCAGATAGCTACTTCAGAACCCGAATGCGTAGTCAACCAGTCTCTTGTCCGTATCATTGCCATCGAAGGCGTCCAACTGACATCCTGCGTTCCCTTCGCTACGCCACTTGCACTCTCGTCTCTCGTCTCTCGTCTCTTACTCGAAATCGTCTCCTCCGTCGTCCGCCTCATCTTCATCGTCTTCCTCCTCTTCTTCCTCGTCACTCGACTCTGCCTTGTACGTGATCTTGGCGCGGACTCGCGTGGGGCGACTCACAGGAACGACCGGGCTCTCGTTCACGCTACCGTCGCTGTCGTCGTCGTCATCGTCGCTGTCAGCAGCAGCGCGCTTCTGCTTCTTCGCAGCAGGAGCTGCCTTCGACTTTGTAGCAGGACGCTTTGCCGGACCTGCTTGCACACAGCGATCACAGTGTTAGAACGCACGTCTCGTCAAGTCTTCACGCACAAACGATTCGACGTACCCTTTGGCTTCACAGGCGTGCTGGCAACGTCATCGCCACTGTCGTCTGCCGCAGCCTTCTTCTTCGCAGTGGACTTCTTCGACGCCGTCGTCGTCTTAGGCTTCGCTGACGCCTTAGGCTTCGGTGTCGCCTTGGGCTTCGCGGCAGGCTTCTTCGCCTTCTTTTCTTCGTCGAACTTCATCGCGAACACGTCGTCGTCCGATGCTTCGTCGTTCTTGCCCCCATCGTCATCAGAGCTGGCAAGTTCAACTGTCGACTTCTTCGGAGCTTTCTTCGTCGGAGCGGCGGTTTTCGTTGGCGTCTGCTGGGCTCGTCTCGCGAGGCGCTCCGCCAGAGAAAGCACCTCGACCTCCTCCTCCTCCTTGACCTTCTCGGGCTCTTTCTTCGCGAAGAGCGACGCGATCGAACTCGTTTTCGTCGCCTTCTCCTTTGGTGGCTGGGTCGCCATCTTCTCGATCTTCACCGCCGCGGGTTTCGGGGCAGCCCGCGGCTTCGGCTTCGCCTTCGGCTTGGACATCTCGAACTCCGAGTCGTCGTCGTCACTGTCGTCCTTCTTGCCTCTCTTCCGCTTCGCAGCCGGCTTCCTCCCCTTGGTGTTCTTCTTCGGCGTTGGCATCGACGCAGCGATTCTCGCGCGCTCGGCCTCGTTCTCGATCAGCAGCGCTTCCAGCTTGTCCAAGTCGCGCGTGTAGAGCTCTTCGATGGACGTGGCTTCGAGCTCCCGGTGCTCGCTCTCGCGCAATTGCAGCTCGGTGCGAAGCTGATCCACCCGTTCCTTCGTCAAGCTCAGAATCTTCATCGACAGCAGGTAGTCGTATCCTCTCGCGGCGTCGCCAGCATCCTCCTCGTCCGACTCATCTTCGTCCTCCTCCCCGCCTGACTTCTTCTGCTTGGCTGATTTCGAGAGAACCTGGTCGTACCCGTCGTCCACCAACTGCTTCAAGATGTCTTGCTTCTTGCGGTTGCTCACGACGAGTTCTCTGCTGACCACCGCGAGGACGAAGCGCGTCTTGTTCGACAAAACCTTGATCTGATCCTCGAGCTTGCGCAGCAGCGCAGTCTTTCGACGGTCGTAGTAGTCCATACGGATCGTGAAGAACTCCTCCAGGATCTCGTGCGGGTTCTCGTACTTCCGGATGCGGCCCTGCGCGTCAAACAGGTGCATGTTCGACGTCGAGATCGAGGTCTCCAGCTTGAACTTCTTCACAACGCCGCCAGGTGCGCTGCAGATGTCGCTGAGCGTCTTCGCTTCGAACGTGATCGTGAACAAGACGCGCGAGTCCGTGTGGTTCTCGCGGAAGTCCTTGATCGTCCCCGCCTCCAGCAGCGTCTCGAGGAACTGCTTGTACGACTGCGTCCACGACTTCACCGGCAACTCCGAGATCACCAGCGTCGTCTCGTCCTTGATCTCGAACAAACCCTGGACGAGGAACGTCTGATTGTCCGACGGCTTCCCAGAGCTCTTCTCGACGATGTGTCCATCGAAGCCGCGGTACCACGGCACGAGTGGGGTCAGCTCTTCGCTGCTCAACTTCTGACGCAGGTTGCGAATGATGTCGAGCGGGTTGTAGTTCGGGATCGAGCTCGACCAGCCTGTGCCGATACCGTCACTGCCGTTGACGAGCGCCATTGGGATGGTCGGGACGTACCACTCCGGCTCGATCGACTGCCCGTCGTCGTCCAGGTAGTTCAGCACGTCATTGTCGAGAGGATCGAAGATCACGCGGGATACTTGCTCGAGATTCGTGAAGATGTAACGAGGGCTCGCCGAGTCCTTGCCACCCATCAGCCGCGTACCAAACTGACCGATAGGCGACAACAGGTGGATATTGTTGCTGCCGACAAAGTCTTGTGCCATGCCGACGATCGTTCCAGCCAGACTCTGTTCGCCGTGGTGGTACGCCGAGTGCTCCGACACGTAACCAGCGAGCTGCGCGACCTTGATCTCGGACTGTGCGGCAACAAGAAAAGCGTCAGCTACAGGCTCAAGCAACCAAGCAACTCAGACTACAAACTCACTCGGAACATACCTTCAGGTTTCGCTTGAAGCACGCAAAGAGCACTTTCCGCTGCGACGGCTTGAAGCCGTCGACCACACTCGGAATCGAACGTAGGTTGTCTGCCATCGAGAACAAGATCAGCTCCTTGTTCACGAACCTGTCAAACAAAGCGACAAACGTAAGAAACCAACATCATAAGGCGCTCAAACCGAAGCAAACGCCTCAGGCACGTACTCGGAGTACGCCATGTCGTCGACGTCGTAGTCCACGTGCGTGCCAGGCTCGTAGCCACGCAGCCAGTCCTTGCGCTCCTCGACACGCTTTTTCGAGAACGCCATATCGATGGCGTCGCCGTCCTCGTCGCCTTCGTAGTTGAAGCCGATCTGGTGCGTGTTCAGATCCGAGAAGTACTCTTTCGCCTCCTGCGTTGTGCTTGTACCGAGACCCTTGTAGTACTTGATGCGCCACCCGCGCCCGTTGTTCGTCGACTCTCGCCAGGCTTGGTACTCGGGAATCGTGTAGAACACCTTCACGGACTTGCCCTTCGTGCACTTGACGATTGGAGTGATGAACTCTTGGATGAAACCCTCGATCTTCAGCAGCGACGGCCAGAAGTGGTGGATGAAGTTGATCACCAAGCCCTTGATGTGGCTACCATCGTGATCCTGGTCCGCCATGATCATCAGGTGACCGTAGCGCAGACTCTTCGTCGACTCGTACGTCTGGCCGTACTTCAGTCCCAGGATCTTGACCACGTTCTGGATCTCCTCGTTCTTCAGGATCTGAGCGTGGCTGGCTTCTCGAACGTTCAGCAGCTTGCCACGCAGAGGGAACACGCCGTAGTAGTCTCGCCCCACGACTGCGAGACCGCCGACAGCGATCGTCTTGGCGGAATCTCCTTCCGTCACGATCAGCGTACAGTCTTGGCCCTTCGCAGTTCCGGCGTAGTTCGCATCGTCGAGCTTCGAGATGCCGGTAAGACGCGACTTCTTCGCACCGCCTCCACCCTTGCGGCGCAGCTCGGCAGTCTGCTTGAACTGCGCGAACGACAGGATGCGCTCGACCATGCCGCTCTTCTCGATCTGCTTCAAGAACTTCTCGCTCAGCGTGTACGTCGATCCGAAGGCTGTTGATCTGGTCGTGAGCGTCTCCTTGGTCTGTCATCACACACAAGGCAACAGCAAGACACACACCGTGTCAGTCCACTGCACACTCAATCGCCCCGCAGAACACCAAACTCGACATCGTACCTGCGAGTCGAATGCGGGGTTGTCGATCAGCGCACTTACGTACACGACCATGTGGTTCTTGATGTAGTTCGGCTTCACCGCGTCTCCTTTGTTCTTCTTCTTCACCACCGCGATGAGCTTTGCCGCGATCTGGTCGGTGATGTAGTTGACGTGCTGCCCGCCCTTCGTCGTGCAGATGCCGTTCACGAAACTCACTTGCTGGAAGCCGTCGTCGCTGAGACCAACGCCGACCTGCCAGCGAGCATCCGGCTTGTCGAAGATCACCGCCTCGCCGTCCGAGGGCAATGCACCGGCGGCTTCGTCGCCGCTGCCAGCGTCTGGCACCGGCTTCTTGTCGGCCTTGTACAGCCCGACATACTGAGGGAACGACTTGATCGCGATCTTCTCGTCGTTCAGGTACACGTTCAGAGACTTGTCCGTGACGCCCGCCACATCGTACACGCGCTTCTTGAACAGCGCAACGATGTCGGCGTCCAGACTCGTCATCTTGAAGCGCTCGAGGTCGGGCTTGAACGAGATGCACGTGAAATCCTTCTTCGCCCACGACGAGATCACCGGCTGGTTCTTCTTGCTCATGTTGTTCTGGAACACCTGCTTGTACCGCTGCTTGGTGCTCGCGTCTGCCGTCTCGACCACGAACTCGGTCGAGAAGATGTTGGCGAGCTTCGCGCCGTAGCCGTTTCGGCCGCCGGTCGTCTTCTTCTTCTTGTCGTCAAAGTTGCTGCCCGTCAACAGGTGCCCGAAGATGAGCTCGGGCACGTACACGTTGTGCTCCTTGTGCATCACGACCGGGATGCCCTTGCCGTTGTTCCACACCGAGATCTCGCCGCTCTCGACGTCGATCTTGACCTTGAGCGTGTCCATTGTTTTGTCGCGCTGCTTGTTGTCGCACGCGTTCACGATGATCTCGTCGAAGATCTTGTACAGACCAGGGACCTGCGCGGTCACACACATCAGCGTGAGGATCATCTGCTACACCAGCTAGCACCAACTGACGCAGCAACACGCACGTAGGTGATCTTGCGCAGCTCCATCTTCTTCTTCTCGTCGTCGAAGACCCACATGTTCTGCGTCACAGGCTCAATGGACCCGACTACCGTCATCCACAGCACACATCAGCCCCACTCTTCTCATATCCGTCCATACCGCCACCACTTGTTAGTCGCACCGTAGGTGTCGGGGCGCAGTAGAATGTGCTCGAGCTGCGTCTTCTTCTGGTAGATCTGCTCGATGGACTGCTTGTTCGGGGTCTCCGCTCGCCCCTCCTCGTCCTCCTCCTCCTCAGCGTCCGTGCCGGCGTCCGACGACTCCTCGTCCTCGTCCTCGTCCGAGTACGCGGGTTTCTTCTTCTTCTTCTTGGGCGCCGCCGCCGCTTTCTTCGGGACCGCGGGCTTCTTGGAAGCCGCCGGTTTCTTTGGCGCCGCGGGCTTCTTGGGCGCCGTCGCCTTCTTCGCCTTCTTCGCCGGCGGGGGGCTGTCCGGCTCGTACACCTGCAGAGAGAGAGAGAAGGAGTGATGGTCAGCATGTCGATCTTCCTCCCTCAAGAGCTACAGGGGAGGAGAGCGCCGCACGTCGTCGTCGTCCGAGGAGCTCATGGTTTTGGTAGCTGGTCAGTCGGCTGTGTGGCTGCGATAGGAGGAACACGACAGTAGCAATGCTATAGAGATAGCAACTGAGCTGTCGACGCGCGTCTGACGGCACGCGGTACTGGGTAGTGCTGCGGAGGTTGCCGCAAAGTTGCCGATGGAGAAATGAGCGTTGCACTTGCTGGAGAGGAACCTTATGTTGCGTGAGCAGTGGCTTACGTTGCGCGGGCAGGCTCGCGCCAATTTCAAATTTGAACTGGATGTCACAATGTGGACCACATGAAATGTAGCCATTTGTCACCTTGTTTTATTCACTATACCAGATTTGTTCGACCGTCACTGTGCTCGATGGGAGCACCGCGAGGACATGGCGATCGAGGAGTAGCTGTGCGACGAGCAGCTCGCGAAGACGGTTTTAGGGAGCGCTCGGTGAAGGACAGGCCGAGCGAATCAAGCTGCACGTTGACGGATCGGATCGTGCCAACGTTGTTAGGGTGCGTCTCCCACGCCGCGGTCTCTCTCGCTAGCACGTCGCCCTGCAAGACGTAGTGACGGCTCACACTTGAGAAGAGCCCCAATCGACGCCGGCGCAGGTGCAGCCAACCTGTGAAGCTCGCGCCGAGATCCTCTTCAAAGCGGGCGCTGCTTGCATCACCGACACGGGGAGCGGACGATCGAAGATCGAGCCGCCGCGACACCGACGCGCGTACTGGA
>JAASFH010000339.1:0-21794 GCA_023333695.1 Globisporangium yorkense
ATGTGTCTATCGCACTTGCCGCCCTGCTTGTTAAGGAGATCGACGAGTGTCATGGCGTGCGTGTGGAAGATGCCCTCCATAAACGCTTAGAAGTTGCTTGTCGTAAGCGAGAGCATCTTGCGCTGTAGGCGACACAACGCGTCGCTGCATGGTGTGCGTGCGTGGTTGAGTCCGAGCAGTCCCTTGATGAGGATTTCTCCCCGCTCTTGGTGAAGTTAGGCGGCTTGATCCATTCGTTCATGTTTGTCGACATGATGTGCTGCAAGTCGGACAGGTTCACGACTTGGATGGCAATGTACGCGCGGTCGAGCAAGTTGAGCGATTCGTGAAGTTTGTCTAGTGCGCAAGCCGGACAGAACGTGCACAGACCAAGCTGACTCGGAAGATGTTGCACGGGATGTACGTGTGGCCACCGTATCAGTGAGCTCAATGTGCTGAGTGTTCAAGCCAAAGAGTGTGACGCCACCACGTCGGGTCAGACTCCCAACACCAGAAGCGCAGCACCACCGCCGCGATCGGGGCGGTAGCGACAGCAAGCGTGCCTGGAAGTCTTAACCAACTCAGGCATCATCAATCCGAGCAGGAATCGCCCCGTCGGTCCAGGAATCGGCGACAACAGCCTCGACGCACGCGTCTTGCGGTGCACTGACGAGATCAGCGCGAGCGCGAGCGCGAGCGACGAGTCGGTCGTGAGCGTCACGGCACTCGCGATCTGGCGCTCGAGGCAGTGGAGACCGGCGGAACCACGAACACAGTGTATTATTCGATGGTGGCAGATCCGGAGACGAGATCGGAAGCTGGTGAGCTGCGCGTGGTTGCATGAAGCGCTAGAGCCAGCAGAACCGCCAATGACAACCAGCAGATCGATCCAGTTGCTATTACATCGGAGCTGCTACTTGCTGTCTTTGGTCCAGTTTGCATCTGAGGCTTTGTCCACAGCTTAGTAGAGCTCTGGAACTACAGTCAATTGATTCCACTATTCGTTGTACCACAATTAGTGAGGTAATAAGTTAACCCCTCTTTAACCTTCAAGGCAGTTGACGCATACATCGGCTCTTTAGCCAATCAGAATCAATGGGTCCTAAAATAAAATTACCTGAAATTTGTATGGGTCTGGAGAGCACGCAATCAGCAGAATTCATAAAACTAAATTTCAAAAAATATGTCCCTTTAAATTTTGTACTTTACTAAACAATGTCGAAATCACACAACCCTTCTCGTGATTATGACCATCTCGCGCTTGATGAATCAAATCGTGCGACTTCGACTCTCAAATGTAAGCCCCCTCTCGATCAGTGACGTGGAGGTCGCGGGCTCCGCGTCTGGGGTGCACGTACTCATGCATCTGTCGGCTCGCTTGGCTTGTGCTACCTCACAGTCTGTTAAGAGCTGCTTTTGCCTCGATTTACCAAAGCGAACACTATATTTAGAGTAACGAGTGTTGACGTGAACCCTCTCAGAGTCGCTCGATAAATTTGCTGTACGTGGGCGATTTTCGGTACTGTTTGTCGTGTGTTGGAACACGAATAACAACCAATCACAGTGCTCAGTGAGAGACTGTATGTGGCATTTCCTGATCAGATATGATAATTGTCAAATTCATTCCAATTCAAAAGTTCACTTTTTGCTTGACTGGCTGAAAAGGAGTTCTCTCTTGCGTTTGATTGGCTGAAAAGTGATGATATGACAAGAATAATCATGATTGTTTGTCTCCATTTTTGGTTGTGTATACCACACCACATTGTGTACAGTTGTGTATGCGCTGCCAAAAAAGCGCTGCCACGGCTGTCACTCTTCGAACCGAGCGGCAGGGCATACGTCGTCGTCGTCGTCACCTCCGTCGTGCGTGCGGCCCTCCACCTCCACCAAATCTCCTCCTCGTCTCCCTACACATCATGACGCAGCAGGAGACCGTCGTCGCTGCCACCACCACGTTCGACGCCTACGACGACCACCCGAGCGCAACCGCCACCACAAGCGCGTTCGGCGCCGAGGACGACGCGCCGGGGCTCACGTGCCTCGGCGACAACATCTCCACGCGCTTCGTGGCGGAGACGCGGCTGCCCACGAGCGACGGTGTGTTCCGCGTGCGCGCGTATCGCTCGCGCGGGTCGCTGCGCGAGAGCGAGCCGATCGCGATGGTGTCGGGCGACGTGGCGGGCGCGAGCGGCGTGCCCGTGCGCGTGCACGACCAGTGCTTCACGTCCGAGGTGTTCGGGTCCCTCAAGTGTGACTGCAAGGAGCAGCTGCAGTTCGCCAAGGAGTACACACGCGCACACGGCGGCGTGGTGATCTACATGCCGCAGGAGGGCCGCGGCATCGGGCTCGCGAACAAGATCATGGCGTACGCGATGCAAGAGAAGGGGCTCGACACCGTGGACGCGAACCGCGTGCTGGGCTTCAAGGACGACTACCGCTCGTACGAGCCTGTGAAGGCGATCTTGCAGGACCTCGGCATCAAGTCCATCCGCCTGCTCACGAACAACCCGCGCAAGATCCGCCTGCTGAGCCAGCTGGACATCACCGTGGACGGCCGCCTGCCCGTGGTCATCGAGGGCGGCGAGCACAGCCAGGGGTACCTGACGGCGAAGGCGAAGCGGATGGCGCACTTGCTGCCGGATGGCACTGGCGGCAATGGCGTGAAGATCGTGGCGTCGGAGCTGTCGTCCGGCGCGTCCACGTCGCCGTCGTCGCCGTCGCACTCGGACAGCGAGGACACGGCGACGGACGAGAGCAGCCAGGACGAGGGCGACGACGCGTCGCTGGGTTCGCAGGACGAAGGCGATGACGACGACTCGGTGGTGTTGTCGACGTCATCAGCGTCTTCGTCGTCGTCGACCGCGGCGAAGAGCTACTAGGCACTGACTAGCGTGACGGTTCGACCGAGCCGACCGACGGGTGTCCCAGTCGTCCTCACCCGCTGGGCTGCCTGCCGTTCTTGCTCGCTATCCGTAGGCTCTGGAAGGGAGGAGGAGGAGGAGAAGGAGGCTTTTTGAAGAGGGCGGGCGGATCATCGAACTCGGGCGGCGATCGCCGCACGCCGGTCATCCGAGCCGCTTATAAGAACACATTGTAGAGTATTTAGCACCCATCCGTTCGTCCTCTCTTGTGCTGTCCACGCGTGACATGTCATGGTCGTCTGCAGCAGCAGCAGTGAGTCATCCTCGTACAGCGCATCAAGCGCCACGTTGACGGTCGTGGCGAGCATTGATTCGAGACACCGTATAACGTAATAGTGACATAACCCACAACCTGACTTTTATCACTATCGCGAGCTCCCACTCTCCAGAAAACACCACAAGCAACAAGTAACAAGCAAGCGACACCTTCCGATAAGCGCCGTGATGCTAGACGACAACCGCAAGATCGGGACGCTGCTGCTCGGCGTGGGCTTCGCGTTCCTGCTGCTGGGCGTGCTGCTCTTCTTCGACGCGGCGCTGCTGGCGCTCGGCGACGTGCTCTTCCTCTGCGGGCTGGCGCTCACGATCGGGCTCTCGCGCACTGTGCGCTTCTTCACGCGGCGGGAGCGCTGGCGCGGCATCGTGTGCTTCCTCGGCGGCATCCTGCTCGTGCTGCTGCGCTACCCGATCGTGGGCATGGCGGTGCAGTCCTTCGGCTTCCTCAACCTCTTCGGCTCCTTCTTCCCGGTCGCGATCGCCTTCCTGCGCCAGACGCCCGTCGTCGGCACCGTGCTGAGCCTCCCGGTCATCAGTGACGTCGTCGACCGCCTCGCGGGCTCCACCAAGCGCGGCTACCAGGTGTAGCGACCGAGAGTCCAAGAGTCCGAGAATCCGAGAGTCCGAGAGTAAGGGAGTGAAGACATAGCAGATATAAAGAGGGAGCGTGACAACCGCAGACTCCCTGCTTCCCCTACTTTCACATACACGAGACGTAGCGATGATACAGGGGATCACTTGCTTCGATACCAGCTTCGATGCTACCAGCAGGTACACTCCCGATCACGACCTCCCCCCTTGTTTTCTTCACTATTAACACCAACACATTTCCGAGCCAAAACCAGTCATTTCCCGCCAAGCAAGCTTCAATATCAGCACGCCACCACCACCACCAAGCACCAGCACCAGCATGAGCTCGAGCCCGACCAGCAGCTTCTTCGCGCAGCTGCGCGCGCGCGTGGACGCCGTGGACTCGCTGCTGTGCGTGGGTCTGGACCCGCACGTGTCGGAGCTGCCGGAGCCCACGGCGGCGGCCGCGCAGCAGTTCTGCGAGCGTCTCATCGCGGCGACGCACGCGACGGCGGCGGCATTCAAGCCCAACGCCGCGTTCTTCGAGGCGTTCGGTGCCGAGGGCGTCGCGGCGCTGCACGCGGTCATCCGCGCGGTGCCCGCGGGCATCCCGGTGCTGCTGGACGCCAAGCGCGGCGACATCAGCACGACGGCGGCAGCGTACGCCACCGCGGCGTTCGAGCAGCTCGAGGCGCACGCGATCACGCTGGCGCCGTACATGGGGGCCGACTCGGTGGAGCCGTTCGTGCGCGGCCGCCCCGAGCGCGGCTGCTTCGTGCTCTGCAAGACGTCGAACCCGAGCGCGAACGACTTCCAGGCGCTGCGCGTGGCGCCGTCCGCGCGCCTGCTCTTCGAGGAGGTCGCGCTCAAGTGTGAGCAGTGGAACGCGGAGGACAACGTCGGGCTCGTGGTCGGCGCCACGGACGTCGAGGCGCTGCGCCGCGTGCGCGCCGTGACGCCGACGCTCTGGATCCTCGCGCCGGGCATCGGCGCGCAGGGCGGCAACCTCGAAGAGGCGGTCTCGGCGGGGCTCTCGGCGGACGGCTACGGGCTGCTCGTGCCGGTCTCGCGCGGCATCTCTAAGGCGGCGAACCCGAAGGAGGCGGCCGAGGCGCTCCGCGACGCGATCAACGCGGTGCGCAAGGCCAAGGTGGCGACCGCCGCCGCGACCACGGCGATCCACTCCCGCGAGAGCGAGTTCATCGAGTTCGCGCTCTCGTTCGGCGTGCTCAAGTTCGGCGACTTCACGCTCAAGTCGGGGCGCAAGAGCCCGTACTTCTTCAACGCCGGTCTCTTCCGCACGGGCCGCGCGCTCGGGCAGCTCGGCCGGTTCTACGCGCAGGCGATCCGCGCGAGCGGCGTCGAGTTCGACGTGCTCTTCGGCCCGGCGTACAAGGGCATCACTCTCGCGGCGGCGGTGGCGATTGCGTACGCCGAGCTCTATGACGTCGACCTGCCGTTTGCGTACAACCGCAAGGAGGCGAAGGACCACGGCGAGGGCGGCGTGCTCGTCGGCGCCGACATGACCGGCAAGCGGTGCGTGTGCATCTGTGTGGTTCTGTCGCTTCGTATATGCACGTACTGAGGTGAGTGTGACTGTAACTGTGACTGCAGCGTGCTGATCATCGACGACGTGATCACGGCGGGCACGGCGATCTCGGAGGCGATGGACATCCTCAAGCACACGAACGCGACGGTGGCGGGCGTGTGCATCTCGCTCGACCGGCAGGAGAAGGTGTCGGCGACGGACGCGCGCTCGGCGATCGACCGCGTGCGCGAGGCGTTCGGCATCCCGGTCGTGAGCATCGCCAACTTGGACGCGCTCGTGGCGTTCCTCGAGGCGGCGCCGGCGGCGCACGCGCACGCGCCGTTCCTGCCGGTGATCAAGGCGTACCGCGCCGAGTTCGGCGTGAGTCACGCCCAGTAAGACTGCGATAGCTGCTTGCTACTCGTGCACGGAAGTACAGCAGTCCACACACAGGACCAAGGCGAGAGACAGTCTTCTTGTTCATCATGGACGTGATCCGATGTCGATCCGAGGTCGTGATATCTTCATAGGTTTGCACCTGAGTGCGTTCAAAATCATAATATTTATACTTGGTTTTTGTATGGGTTTGTATTGTGAGAGGGGGGAGGTGGACCCTTTACCCTGGGCTATCACTCGCTCACACGCAAGAGCTCGAGGCAGAGAACCTCGGCAAGTGAGCACCGTGGACATTGCGAAGAGAGGAGTCATTTCTAAGCCAAGAAATTGACACGAGCGATCTGCCAGAGCGCTTCTCAGGATGCAAGAAGGACTTCCGGCACTGAAAGCAGGCATTTGAACGTTATCTGGCTGAGCTGTCCGCCAAGGAAGTGCGTGAGTGCGCGTTGTTTCGCAAGCTACCTCCTACTCAGTCCTTCGAGAGTTGGCTCGAAACCAAGCCAACGCCATTGAAGGAGCTGGTAGACGGCACGAGCGCAGAGGAAAGAGCGGAATGGATGTGGCAGAACGCCATTCCTTCGTATCAGAGAACGTACATTGTCGACGCGCTGCACCAAACTCTGCCGAACTCGTTCCTAGATTCCTTGGGTGGGTCGCTGAACAATGCCCATCTTCCAACAGCTTGGAAAAGTTGGGCGCTGAGTACGGCTGGTCTTCCGGCGAGGACATGGTGAAGTTGACCGCGGAGTCCATCCAGCTTGTTCGCAATCCGAACGCTGACATGAGCGAAGTCAAGGCGTTGACGGACGAGCTCAATCGCTTGTCGGAAGCACACGTGGGCGAGTCGATCATTTCCGAACCGCTGATGATGTCCATGCGGTTGGTAGCATTCATGGCACCACATCAGCAATGATCTCGTGGCGAGGCGGGCCGCAAGAGATGCACCAACGGCGTGGAAGTATCGGTGCGGACATGCTTGTGGGAACCACAAAGGTGAAGAGCACAAACAAGAGGAGACTGCAGCTCGAGGCCACGAGGAAGGCGTCACACGACCGGTCTTCCGTCGTTCAAGACCGCGAGCTGCAAGATCGCGAGCTCAAACTAACAAAAGTAAAACAATGAACTTCCGTTCATTTCATCTCGCTTTTGCTTGTACAATATTCAACTTATGATGACCTCGTGCTCTACTAGAACATGTAAGCCGCGAACTGATGTTCACGGCGAACCAGTCCACAGCGAACACAGCGAACACAGCGAACAGTGCACAGCCTCTTTGACCGATCGGTCTTTCGACAGGAGTTTGAGTTATTCAGACGTTTTGTGAAAAAACTCGAAAAGTCTACACTGTGTGCGCCACATACAAACAGTGTGGTACACATCGTTTATCTTATGTGGCCCACACGCTTGAAATTGAACGGCTCACGACCAATTCAAGCCAACAAGCTCAAGCAGCAGCAGGAGACGCAGGAGACGCAAGCGCCGCCGCCGCCATGTTCCCCCGCCGCGTGGTCGTGAGCGCCAGCGCCGTCGAGCGCGTGGCGAGCAACCGCCAGATCCGCCGCAAGACGCGCCACCCGGCGAACCTGCGCGCGCTGCAGCGCGTGCCGCAGCCGGAGGTGGAGGTGCCGCCGCTCAAGTACGCGCCGACGTACGAGCCGGAGCGCGTGAGCTTCAACGGCTGGTCGGCGCCGCCCGCGGAGCCGCTGCCGGGGCTGCCGTTCCACGTGAAGCGCACGGCGCTCGGCCTGCAGCTGCCCGTGTACAGAGACTTCCGCAACGGCCGCACGCGCGTGCTGACGATCCTGCGCCGCTTCCACGGCGACGAGGACGAGCTCCGCGCGGAGCTCTCCAAGGTGTGTCTCGGCAAGGAGGTGGTGGCGCGCCCCGGCCGCCTCGAGGTGGTGGGCGACCACGCGAGCGACGTCAAGAAGTGGCTCACGGGCCTCGGCTTCTGAGCGTCTGAGCAGAGCGAGTGGAGAGAGAGGAAGAGACGACGACGACGACGGACACACCGCCACTAGAGGCAGACCGACCGACCGACCGCTTCGTAATGAACGCACCAGTCACCACGTACACAACAAGCGAGCCAGCCGTGTATCCTCTTGTTTGCTCTCTCTTGTTCACAGTGCGGCTCGCTCGCCCTTCCGCCTTCCTACAGTGAGTGCATCCCGTACACGTCCGCGACGACGTTGTTGAGAATGTCCGACACGCTGCGGTCCGAGCACGCGACGAGCACGAGGTCGCGCTCGAGCGGCAGAAAGTACGCGAACGTGTCCGGGTTCATCGACACGCTGCAGAGGATCGCGACGGCTATCCGCGCCGCCTCTGGCTGCACACAGAGCACAGTATTAGAGATCTCTTAGCTCAGCGACATCGCATCAGCAGCAATGAGCGCTCCACGTACGCGGCCGATGCACGACGTGAGCACCGACACGACACGGAAGAGGCAGTGAGGGTGCTTGGCCATGCGGAGCTGCAGACACACCACACCAGGTCAGAGCGCTCGTCCCTCCAGCAAACGGTAGCCTCTCTCTTTTCTTGTGCGCTTACCTTGGCGTCGTCGCCGACGTCCGACATGCGGAAGAGCACTTCGAGCGCCGCGTCGCGCACCTCGTGGTCGATCTGTGAGTCCGCGCCGCCGCCGACGCTGCGGTTCCCCTCGGGACTCACGTACACGACGCCCATGCCGACGCCGGACGGGTGGCCGTCGTTCTCCCACGGCGCTGGCCACTTACTGTTCTCGTCGTTGTCGTCCAGGTCGTCATCCTCGTCGTCGTCCATCTCGTAGTCCTCGTACACGTGCACGCCGCCGCCGCCGCCGGGCGGCTGCTGCTTGCGGGACGCAAAGTCCTGCCGCGCGCACGCCAGCAGCCCCACGACGCGGTCCAGCAGCTTCGGGTCGCGCAGCGTCTCGCTGGACGCCAGTGCGTGGCGCACCGACGCGTCGCGGCACACATTGCAGAAGAGCTCGCACGTGCGCAGCAGCACCGAGCGCTTGAGCTGCGGCTGCAGCAGCATGCGCGCAAGCTGCTGCAGGAGGCACTCGAGCGGGAGCACGCGCTCCTTCTTCCACACGTGCGCCGCCAGCTGGTACTGCGGGTGCCACAGCTCGAGCTTCGCCGGCGGGTGCAGCGCCACGAAGTCGATGCGCTTGGAGATGTGGCACAGGATGTCGAGCGCGTGGTCACCGATCTCCGGGTTGGTGGTGGCCGCGCTGTCGCCGCGGTGTAGCGCCGGCTGGCGCTGCTGGTCGATCGTGCGCAGCAGCAGGATGAGGAACACGCAGATCTCCTCGTGGTCCGCGAGCAGCTTCTCGTTCTCCGCGACCATCGACAGGTTGCGCAGGATGTTGAGCAGCAGCAGCCCGCGCGCGTTCAGTAGCTCGCGCTGGCCGACGTCCTCGGACACGTTCAGCAGTCGCCGCCGCGCGCGCTGCGCCGACGAGTCCTCGAGCTCGCGCGCGAAGAGCTGATGCGGCAGCAGCGCGCACTGCTGCAGCTGCCGGTAGAGCGCGTCGAGCAGCCCGGGCACGCTGTCCACGAGCAGGTCGCTGTCCGCGTCGCTCGGGTTCCCGAACGAGAGAACGCTGAGCAGGTTCACCGCGCGCAGCACCTCAGCCGGCAGGTCCGAGTCGAGCGCCAGCACGAGGCCGTGCAGCGTGCCCATGTCGGCGTTCGCGTGGCCGCTGCGCTGCACCTTGAGGCGCTTGGGCGGCGGTGGCAGCGGCGTGCCGCCCATGTTCTGCGCCTCCTGCAGCTCGCTGCCGGTCGCGATGCGCGCGTCGGCATCACTCGCGGCGGCGGCGGCCCCGTTGCTGGTCGCGCGCTTCGCGGGCACGGCGCTGGGCGGCACGTCGCGGCCGAAGAGCTGCTTCGCCTCGAACGCGAAGAGCACGCGCTCGTAGTAGAGCGCGAGCGTGAAGGGCATGAGGTCGAGCGCCATGCAGTCGCGCGCGGCGATCGCGCCCCAGAGCTTGCGGCGCGTCACGAGCTCGAAGCCGCCGCGCGCCACCACCTCCTCGTACAGCCGCAGCCAGTCGATGGCGGCGCCCTTCGGCGTGCGCGGCAGCGCCTGCAGCTGCGCCAGCTCGCCGCGCGCCTCCGCGAACGCCACGAGGTCCCGCAGCACGCGCTCGCGCGCCGGGTTGCCGCGGCAGCTCAGCTGCAGCGCCACCAGCCCCGCCGACGGCGCCGCTGCCGTCGTCGTCGTCGTCGTCGCGCTCATCTTGAGGTTCCTGTTATGATGGCTCAAAGCGAGCAGAAGCAATAGTGATGAAATCGAGGTAGGTGGAATTGAAACCCTGATGTTTATCACTATAGTGTTTCTCTCTTTAACCGCGAAAGGACACATTCACTCGCGCACTCATGCGCACGCTCTTCCCGGGAGCGGCGGCGCCGGCGGCGGTCGAGCCCATGCTGCGCCACCGCAGAAGCGACTTGGCGCGCGCCATGGCGGAGCAGCGCTGCGGCGAGCAGCAGGCGGCGATCAGCGGCGACGACGAAGCGGACGACGAAGGCGACACGCTCGAAGAGCTCGACGACGCGAGCAGCGGACGCAGTGCTGACGGCAATGACGACGACGAAGAAGATGACGACGATGTCGACACTGGCGAAGCAGCAGAGCTGCCGATGAACTTGTACGACGAAGAGGACGTCTCCAAGATGGACATCGAGGAGGTGCGGCTGCGGCTCGCGGAGCTCGAGAACGCCAGCGGACCGACGAAGGCCGAGATCGACGCGATCCTCGCGCAGTACTCGGACTACTCGAGCGGTAGCGAGTCGAGTGGCAGTAGAAGTGGAGGCGACGTGAGCTCAGACAACGACGACGACGACGAGCACCAGGAGACCGTGATCATGAAGGTGCTGGTCGTCGGCAACGCGCGCTGCGGCAAGACGAGCACGATCCGGCGGTTCGTGTCCAAGCAGTTCTGCGAGAGCTACGTGAGCACGGTCGGCGCCGACTTTGTGGAGCAGACCATCGAGTACGACGCGCAGCTCAAGCTCAGCCTG
The DNA here is from genome assembly GCA_023333695.1 of Globisporangium yorkense. Lineage (NCBI taxonomy): Eukaryota > Oomycota > Peronosporomycetes > Pythiales > Pythiaceae > Globisporangium > Globisporangium yorkense. The sequence continues at coordinate 10,680 of JAASFH010000339.1, forward strand.
CAGCTCTGGGACATCGCCGGCCAAGACCGCTTCGCGAAGCTCACGCGCGCGTACTTCCGCGAAGCGAAAGGCGCGCTCATCGTGTGCGATATCACGCGCGAGAACACGGTGGACGCGGTCATGAGCTGGAAGAACGAAATCGACGTGTGCGCGCAGGACCTGAACGGCGGCGAGCCGATCCCGGTCGTGATGGTCGCGAACAAGAGCGACCTGCTCGACGACGTCGCCGGCGCGCTCACCATCGGCGCCAGCATGCAAAAGTGCGTGGCCGAGAACGGCATCCTCGAGTGGTTTCGCACGTCGGCGAAGAGCGGCGACTCGGTCGACGCCGCGTTTGAGTGCCTGATCGACCGGATGGTCGCTAACCACCGCGCGCAGCGGAGTGCGCCAACAGCTTCTGGCGACAACGGAATCGCCAGCAATGGTTCCCAGCGCATCCGCCTGACGAGTCTGCCGCCGCTAAGTTATGACAACATGGGCGGGTTCGGCTGCGACTGCAATTGAAGCCATCCCCGCCCGCCTAGCTGTCTGCCGTTCGCTCTCCCCTCCAGTGTCTCAAGAGAGCCACACTAAACAGCTCCAAGCATCTTCTCGTCGTTGTGTGTATGCAAGCAAAGCTCAAGGCTGCTCGTACCGGAAGTGGTCGACGCTCGAGTGTACTGCTGGTGCTGGTGGTGCTGCTGCTGACAAGCCGGTCGCTCTTCCAGGGGACCTACGGACGCGGACGCTTTCGGCGCACCTCGGCCGCGAGCGTCGCCGTGCTGTGCAGGATCTCCTTCCCTTCCGACGGCCGCTCGACAAAGTACGGGTCCAGATCCACGGCGAAGCGCCGGATCTTCTGCGACGCCTCGTCGATCTTCTCGTCCGTCGTGAGCGCGAAGATCTCCACGAGCAGCGCTTCCACACGCAGGTTCTCGAGGTCCACGAGTCGGTACTCGTCCTTCTCGTCCTCGTTCTCGAGCTGTTGCAGTGACGACAGACCAACGGCGAAGTCAGGACGTCGTCAGGTCTCTCGCTTCCAACCATATCCTCCAGCACACCCGACGCACCGCTTTCATTCGCGTCACTTCGATCGTGAGGCCGTTCGCCAGCTGCCAGCGCGTCCCGAGCCGCATGTAGCGGTAGCTGTGGCTATACGAACAGCAAACTGTCCATCAGGTGGCTTACAACAAAGGCTGTTGCTGGACACGACAGCCTGAGGGCGTACCGGAAGCCCAGCGTGCCGAGGAACGAGCGCACGTTCTGGCTGACCGACACAGCGATCTGGCTCCGGAACGGCACGCCGAGCGCCGTGCTGCCGACCTGCTCTGACATCTTCTTCCGCTCCCAGCGTCCGATGTACCTCAGCTCCCTACAAGCAGCAGCCGATTCGCTCCCGATGTCAGCCTACATCAGCAGCGGCTACACCGCCAGCAGCGACCGCAGCATGCGCCACGCCACCATTTCTGCCCGCCCTCGAGCGGCATCTCCACCGACTCGCCCTGGAACGTTGTCGAGCCGGAGAACACGTGCCGCGCGCGCACCTCATAGTGCGGCACCCCTGCCAGTCGGTCAGTTAGGCGGTTAGTGAGCTGCTCAGCAGCTCATTCGCGCCGTTCCTCCTCCTCCTCTGCAGGAGCTCCGCACCTTGGATGTACTGCGGACACTTGTCGTCGAAGTTGTATACGTACTCCTTGTACGCGATCTCCTCCTGTCGAGCGTACAACGAGCAAGTGAGAGCCTTCCAGCGTGCGGTGTACGTTGAGCTCTCGTACCTTCACGACGCTTTCGCCGCAAAGTCCGCGCAGCCGCTCGACGAACGTCGGGTAGTGCTTGAAGTTCTGCGTATAGTGGAGACGTATGCAAGAGAGCGTGAGTGAGTGTACCCAGCAGAGCCATCAGGCAGGCAGGGGTATGGCGCACGCACCACTTCGCCCTGCAGCACGCACTCGAAGCACTTGCCCGGCCGTGCCATCCTTGAGCACTTGTGAGCAAGATTGCGAATAGTGATGAAAGCGAGGTAGAATACTCGTTTTTATCGCTATCTGTTTTCTAGTTAAGGCATTAGTGCAACGCTGACTTGATCAAAGTATGTTTTCTTCGTACATATAGCATCTTGATAGTGATGAAAGGGCGAAAGTCTGGCACAAAAGTGACTGGCGCCACCACACACACGCTCGCTCGTCGCAAGAAGCTACCAGCGCCGACGAGAGCCGCCGCCAGCAGCAGCAGAGCGACGATGGTCTGGAACCGCATCAAGTTCCCCAACATGGCGGTGACGTTCATGGGGAAGAACGCGCGCACGCGCCTGCGCGACAACCAGTACGTCTTCCGCGTCGAGCCCAACTACACCAAGCACGACATCAAGGAGTACCTGACCAAGGTCTACGGGCTGCCAGTCGTCAAGGTCAACACTATGAACTACGAAGGTGCGTTCTCTCTGTGCTTTATCGGATATCAAGTTACATAGAGAGAGAGAGAGAGAGAGAGAGAGAGAGAGAGAGGAGCTCATGTGTGCTCTGCTTGCTACTCCCAGGCAAGTTCAAGCGCGCGTTCCGCGGCAAGCACGTGTACAAGGAGAAGGACTTTAAGAAGGCGATCGTGACCGTGAAGGAGTAGGCGAGTGGGCAGTTAGAGGCGCCCTCGGCGGCGACACGTTGGCGGCGGGTACTTGGTTCCCAGTCTCAATCGTATCCTTCGTTGCGCTGCTGTGCCTTGTCTTGTGCTTGGAGCTGCCTGGTGGTGCTTGTTGCTGCGCGGGTCGGAGCGAGTGACGCCAAGGACGGCGAGGATGTACTGTAGTAGCATGGTTCCCACACTTCAGCTCGTGGCGGCGCCTTCGATCAAGCGCAGACTCGCCACAAGTGGTGTCACCACTAGCAGGCCGATGTCCACCAAACTCACAGAGCCGAAGACAGGAGGAAGGAAGGAAGCAAGAGACGAAGGAAGCAGCGCCGGCGGCGGGGTGTTTGGAGATGCCTGGTGTACTATTGGGGGGTTCTTCCTTGTTGAGAAACGATTAGCCAGCTTCTTCGCGCAAGGAACGACCCGACTAGCTAGTATAACACATCAACGCCCCTGGGATGCGCGCGCGCGGCCGCGGTCCCTCGCCTTCGCTCCCGAGCAAGCGACCGCGTCCGTGACGACGAAGACCACTCGCGCGCGCGAGGCGACGCTGCTGCGCGCAAGCAAGTGGCACCGCGAGTCGGCGGTGCTGCTTAGTCCTGCTGGCTCACGTCCTCGAAGTTGTCGACGAGGTCCGGGACATCGTCGTCGTCCTCCTCGCCGGCGGCGGCGCGCGCGGCCTTCTGCGCAGCGCTGTACGACTCGGCGATCTGCTTCAGGTTCGCGAGGTTGTCCGGGCCGAGCTGGTTGATAATGCCCGGCAGCAGCTCCTGGAGCGACTTGGTCGAGCTGTGGCCCGTCACCGCGAACGTGTTGGACGAGATCGCGGCCTGCACCTTGGGCGCCACGAAGTGGATCACCTGGCCGTCCGCCTTGAAGAGGTTCACCTCCTCCACGCCCGGGATCGGCGTCGTGCCGAGCTTCTTCAGCGCCGCGTCGAGCTTCTTGTCGTCCGCGGCCGTCACCTTGTGCGGCGCCTTGTACTTTCGGCGCACCGAACCCTTGCCGCCCGTGCGGACGTCACCGAACTTGGCGCGCAGGCGCTCACGAGCGAGGGCGATTTCGTCAGCCATTGTCCTGCGATGCGTAGCAGCCACATCATGATCAGAACCACAGTCAGCACACTGCGTCGGGTACACCATAGCTGAGAAGGCGATCAGCAGCTTGGGGGAGCCGCAGCAGCAGGAGGAGGAAGAGGAAGAGGGAGGGAGGGAGAGATCGGAGCTTCTGTGTCCGTCCTGGGGATCCGACTTCGCGGTCGTCCGGAGCCTCCACCGCCCGTCGACCTGTTCACTCGGTCGCTCTTGTCTGCTTCCCCTCCCTTCTGCCTGCCTGCTGCTGCTGCTGCTCTCATCACCTCCGCACACACACGCTCACCTTTATGCAGCAGTTGCGTAGTACCAGGCACACCACTCAAAAAATACGCGAGCGCAAGAGGAAGGAAGGCGAGGCTTCGATTCACTGGTGGTGAATCCTGTTACTTCAGTGGCGATCAGCAACTGAAGTAACACGTGTGCACCACACCGCTATACGGTAGTGCGTCGACTATTCATTGGATAACAGAATGAGATGATTTTGATACTATTATCAAGTTAATCCAGGTGTTCCGCTACTTCGCAGCACTGATTGGCTACTCAAGTAAAAACCAATCAACGATCAGGATCGACAGTCCTGTAGCAGACTCTTTACGGTACCACATGGAACCTCATTTGCTGACAGAGTGAGGTGCTGTTGATACTATTATCAAGTCAAGCCAGGTGCTCCGCTGCTTCTCATCGTTGGTTGGCTACTCACACCATCACAGTGCCACCGCCAGCGAATCGACACACTCGGCGCTCCACCCGTCTATTGGTATAAGTGGGGCGTGAAATAAATGAGTACGGAGAAGCAGCCTTCTCTAATTACTCATTTATTTCACGCTCAATTCAAGGTTTTCTTCGTAATCAGAAATTACTTGGCCCCAGTATACTTCCACACAGACCAATCAAATCATTGATCGAGTGATCTTTTTATGTAATATCCTTGATTTCGTCACTAGGGCTTCTTCGCCTTCTCGTCCAGGATCTTCCTCATGCATCACGACACACACACCACACACATATGCGTGTCAACAGCGTCCTACGACAGCTCTGCATAACGACATCAACCCGACACCCAATCTCCACACACGCACCTTGCTGATCTTCTCCAGGTCGTTCTGCAGCTTGTTGCCTTGCTTCTGCTTCCGGCGCCGCGACTTCTCCGCCGCCGCGTCTTCCGCACTCACCTCCTTCTCCTCGTCCTTGCTCCTGCGGGGCTTCTCCTCGTCGTCCTCGCTGTCGAACGCCGACGCCGCCGCCTGGTACTCCGGGTAGCACTCCGAGTACTCGTCGACCTGCGCGCTGGCCTGCGCCTCTCGCGCCTTCCGCTCGCGCTCCTTCTTCTCGCGCTCGGCAGCAGACTGCGTCGCCACCACTTTCCGGATCGTCTGCTTCCACGCCTGCTCCGCTTCCTCCTCGCGCTTCTTCTCGGCGCGCTCGGCCGCGCTGAGCGACGCGCTCAGGTTGCTAAAGTACCCAGCACCAGTTCTGCTGTCTGCACGTGGCTCGCTCGAGCTCTTCTCCTCTTCTTCTTCGTCCTCCGCTGCTCGCGCGTGGATCGGCACGTACTCGCCGACGTCAGGGAAGATGTCTTCGTCCTCGCTGTCGTCATGCGGTGCTGAGTTTAATGCCGCTGCTGCTCCAGCTCCATCGAAGTGTTTGGACTCTGCTGCCATGCCGTCATCACCGTCGTTGTCGTCACTTGCAGGATCGGTTGCTGCAGCGCCACGCTCGCCTCCTGCCCGACCACCGCCGCCGCCACTGCCTCCATCCTCCCCCAGCTCCGTCTTCTTCTTGCGCAGTTTCTTGCCGCCGTGGCGCTTGTGGCGCAGCGCTTCGCCCACGCGCGAGATCACGAGCTCGCTCACCATGCCGCTCACGACTTCCTCGGGCTCGGGACAGTCCTCCTTGCTGCGCTGGACGACCACGGGCACGCTCTCCGGCGCCGACGCGCTCAGGTTGAACGTGTAGTACATGCGTCCGGGCAGGAAGTTCTCTGTCGGCTGAACAGTTGCCCGCGTCGCCGCGCTGCTCTGCACCGCGTGGAAGTACACGAGGCGGCCGAGGCGCGTCCTGAACGCGAGCTGCTGCTGCTGCTTCGAGTCGAGTCCGCCGCTCGCCTGCTGCTTCTGCTGCTGCTGCGCGGCGGCGGTTGCCAGCAGCAGCGCCTCGCGCTCGCGCTTGAGCTGCGCCAGCAGCGCGAAGTCCAAGCCCTTCACGAGGTGCGTGTGCGCCAGGTCGCCACCGAGGAACTTGCTCTGCGCCGCGTCCAAGTGCGCGAACTCGGCCGCGTCCACCATGTCCGAGGCGCCGCCCTGTCGCCGCTCAGCCGCGCGGTCGCGATACGCGGAGGCGGCAGCCGCGTCGCCTTCCTTGTCGCCATCGCCACCGGTGGGCTTGCGACCACCCTTCTTCTTCGGCTTCTTCTTCGACAGCCGCCGGACCTCCGCCAGATCCGCCTCCGTGAGCTGCCGCTTGCCGCCGAAGCTGCCGCCGCGACTGCCGCCACTCGCGCTGTTGGTGCTGCCGCCGCCGCCGCCACTGGAGCTCAGCAGCGCGCGGAAGTCGCTCTGGTTCATGGTGCGCCAAGCTCGAACAATACACGTTTTGCAAGTGAAGGATCATGTTCATAAATTATGCATCTTAGCCGTTCATATAGATGTATTAGAAGATAAATACATTCTGTAACCACAAATTGCATATAGATTTTAGTCTAAACCTGTAATAAATGTGCGCCACGTCACGTTAAGCAAACTCCATTCTTTGACTCGCATCACATCAAGAGCATCAGGAGCGATGACCTCCTCGCCGCTCTTCTCTGTCGCGACGGCGGCGGCGCTGCTGCTGCTGGGAATGGGAGCCGCGTCCGCCAACGCGTCTGCCAGCGCCGGCGCGTCACCCGACCTCGCGTTCGGCGTGTTCACGCCCGCGTGCTTCGACGCGTTCTTCACGCAGCACGACTTCGCGAACGTCGCGTGCCTCAAGCTCGTGGTGAGCAAGGCGCTCGGGTACGCGATCATCGCCGGCAGCCTGGTGCTCAAGCTGCCGCAGATCCTCAAGATCGCGCGCGCGCGCGACGTCACGGGGCTCACGCCCGCCTCCTTCTACATGGAGGTGCTGCTGTACGTCTCGAGCACGGTCTACAACGTGCTCAAGGGCTACCCGGTGAGCACGTGGGGCGAGAACCTCATCATCCTCGCGCAGAACGTCGTGCTCGTGCTGCTTCTCTGGGCCTACTCCGCGCCCAAGATCGCCTACGGCACGCGCTTCGCGCTCGCGTTCGCGTCCGGGGCGGTCACGGCCGGCGCGCTGCTCACGCCGCCTGAGTACCAGTGGCTGCTCGCGTCCGCGGGCATCCCCGTGAGCATCGTCGCGCGCATCCCGCAGGTGCGTCGAGAGCTGTGTACACTTGTGATGCACGGGGGGAGGAGAAGACTCACTCTGTGTATGGCGCCTGCAGATCGTCTCGAACTTCAAGCAGGGCCACACGGGGCAGCTCGCGTTCGTCACGCTCGTGCTCAACTTCGGCGGCTCGGTCGCTCGCCTCTTCACGACGCTGCAGGAAACGGGCGACCCGGTGCAGCTGCTGGGCTTCGGCGTCGCGATCCTGCTCAACGGCACGCTGGTGCTGCAGGTGCTGCTCTTCTGGGGCGCGACCAACAAGGCGCTCGCCGCCGCCACCAAGAAGAAGGCCCAGTAGACGAAGGACGCTCCTTCTACTACGAGCTGCTGCTAATGACGAACGCTACTGTGCTGTGAGCGCTACATCGCTCGCGCTGATCTCATTGGCCCCCGACCCTCTTCGCTCTCGTTCGTCTCGCTCTCCATCTTCAAGTCGCTCGTCCTCCTCCTGCTGCTGCTGCTGCGACGGCCGCTCGCGCTTCTTCGGCTTGGGCTGCTGGTGGAAGAGCGCCGGGAACTCGACCGAGTTGAGGAACGTGATCGTCTTGGGCGCGCCGATGCGGCTGTGGAAGCGCACCATGCGGCCGGTGAACGGCGCCTTGGGGGTGATGCTCTCGGCCTTCTTCTCCTCCTCGAGCTGCTCGAGGCGGCTCAGCGACTGGATGTTCTCCACTTCGGTGCGCACGGCTTCCGCGAGCAGCTGCGCCTGTGTGAGGCGCGCACCGCCCAACTGGCTGTGTCCTCCTCCTGCTGCAGCCGCCGCGGCGTCCGACACACGTCGGCCGCGCGCCGCCTCCTCCGTTGCGCGCCTGCGAAGTTCGGACGACTCGGAGCTCTTGCGCGCAGTCGAGCGGCGCACCGTCGGCGCTTCGTACTGGAACACGGCGGGCGGCGGTGGCGTCGCTACCTGTGACGTCGAACTACCTAAAGCAGCGACGGCTGCACTGGACGCTGGCGCTGGAGGCGCCACGCGAGGCTTCTTGGCCAGCAGCGCCTGCGCCGCCTGCTTCATCGGCTCGCGGTACACGCCGCGCTTGCGACCGGCAGCCGCGGCCACGTCGCCATCCCTTTCCGCGTCCTCGTCATGCACGTCTTCGTCCGGATCCTCGCGCTCGTCAAAGTCCGAGTCCACGACGTCCTCCTCCTCTGTTACCATGCACCGACAGTGAGCGCACTGCCGCCTGCTCACCCATGAACCACACACTGAGCGACACCATCGCGCACCTTCCTCCGTCGAGTAGTCGGCGTCCTCCCCGTCCTCGCGCCAGGCGTCCTGGCCCCAGAACGACGCGTCGGCGTCCGCCTCCTCGCCCACCAGCTGCCGGATGCGCGTCCCGCGGGAGCTGCGCGCCGGCAGCTGCTTGCGCTCGTCGTCCTTCACCTTAGGCCGCGCCATACATTTTCTGATCACTAGATTGAGAACGAAGAGATGACGTGAACAAGTACGACAAAGTACGACAAGAAGTCCGACAAAGGCCGACACTCGCGTGATCTCTCTACTGCTGGAAGCTGCAACATGCACGTCGCCTGCCTCACTCGCCTCGCTTCGCCTCACGTCCAGGGTGCCAGGGTGACCTCGTCGTACACGGCGCCGTTGCGGTTGAGTACGAACTGGAGCGTCATGGCGCGCGCGGTCGCCGCGACGCGCAGGTAGCCCCAGTCGTTGACGTGGCTCACGCTCCAGTTGCCAATGGCCGCCGAGAAGCCCTGCTGCTCAAGGCCTGCGCCGGCCGACCCCACGACGATGTGCACGGGGCCGACGCCGTCCGCCGTGCACTCGCCGGCGCGCACCGCGCAGCTGCGCTCGTACGAGTGCTGGTGGCCCACGAGCATCGCGTTCACCTTGTGCGTCCAGAGCAGCTCTTCCAGCTCCTCGCGGAACCGCAGCGAGACCTGCAGGTCCGCGTCCTCTCCGAGCTGCGTCGTGTACATCATGCGGTGCGCCGTGAGCACAACCCACGGTGTCTCCTGGCGGTCCACAGCCGCCAGGTCGCGCTCGAGCCACGCAAACTGCTCCGAGCCGCGCGTCCAGTCGTGCTCGGACGACATCTGCACCACGTGCACGCCGCCGTAGTCGAACGAGTACCAGTAGATCCCGCGGCCGTTCGCCGGCGCGTGCCAGCGGTGGAACATGGGCACCGAGCACTCGCCGCTCGAGTCGTCGCCGTAGTTGGCCCACGGCGGGTGGAACGCCATGCGGCCGTCCGCGCCCGCCGCGCCGCTCGGATCGCGTGCGCCGCCCTCGACGTAGTCGTACTCGTGGTTGCCGATGCTCACCATGTACGGCACGCGCGTCGCGAGCGGCTCGATGAGGTGGAAGAACTGGTCCCACATGAACGCCTGCCCGCGCGCGTAGCTCACGTCGCCAAAGTGCAGCAGGAAGTCGTCGTAGGCGCCGCTCACCACTTCCTGGAACGCGCGCACGGCCGTCGACGTCGCCGACGGCGCGCCGTCCACGCCCATGTCGGCGTACGCGATGAAGTTCGCGGTCTTGGCGCTGTGTGGGTCCGGCCGGGCCTTGAACGCGTACACGGCGCTCCAGCCGTCGGCGTCGTTGCCGAACTGGTAGAAGTATCGCGCGCCGAGCTGCAGCCTCGTCAGGATCACTGTGTGCATGTACCCCGGGGCGCGGAACCACGTCTGGCCGGTGATGTTCGCCGGCGCGTGGCACATGTCGCTGGCGCGGTACGTCGTCGAGCTGCCGGCCGCGCGCAGCGTCAGCGCGTCCCGGCGCAGTCCGTACTTGACCTGCGGCGTCTTGTCCGACGCCGAGTTGAACATCACGGCCATCTCGTCGACGCGCGCGGTAAACGCGATGTGCCCGTGCTTCGGTGCGTTGAACGACTCCACCATGCCGACGTCAACGCGGCCGACGGCGACGAAGTCACGTACGCGCGGTTGATAGTTGAAGTACACGACCGAGTACGTGCAGCGCATCATGAAGAGCTGCGGGAAGCGCACGGACCGCGGTGCGGCGTCCACGGCGCTCGCGCTCACGTTGGCCAGCATGTCATGCGCGCCGACCGTGGGGCCGCAGCTCAGCCCGAGGAAGTCGCGTGCGTGCGGCTGCGCCACGCCCTCCCAGCTCACCACGAGGTCCTCGCCGTCCAGCAGCTGCGGCGGGTGCGCCGTCAGCACCGCCGCGGTCTCCTGGGGCTTCACTGCCAGCAGCACGGCGGCGGCGTCGTCGTCATCAGCGGCTGCGAGCCACACGGCGCCACGGGCGGTGGGGGCGCGGACTTCGTTATCGGCAGTGAACGCCAGCGCCTGTCGGAACGGCATCTTGGGCTTCTCGGCGCGCGTCGCGGCCGCCAGCAGCGCCAGCGCCAGTACGCGCAGCAAGCGCATTCGCATCGTGATCTCAGGAGAGAAAATCTGCGAATGACACCAAGAAACGCAGGAGAAAAGCAGAGGGTAAGGAAATCTCGATTTTGACTTGGAAAATGTATTTCGCGTGAGAAAGCGTATTGTTACTTTTGTGAAAAGTAGCACGAAACTCGCCACTTCAACTTGCTAATTATCGCGAGCCAAAGCTCCCAAGTCGAAGATCGGCCGATCGACGAATTCGGAGAGCTCTTCACCAGAGCATCAGATCTTAGACGCACTCATGTGCGAACAAGACCGAGTGCAATGCATCTCAAAACTGGTTCAAACATGAAGCAAAGTCTCCTTCCTTACACGATCTGGTACATGCTCTTCTTCATCTGGCGCAGCGCGTACGCGATCTCGGCAGCAGCCGGACGCTCCGACGGGTTCAGTGCGAAACACCGGCTGCCGATCTCCGCGATCTTCTCCGGACACGACGCAGTGAACGTCGGGGTGATCTGGCCCAGCGACACCATCTGCAACAGCGCCACGTCCGCTAGCTTGTTACCATTCGCTCCGCGAGCCTCGTCGTACGGCAGCTTGTGTGTGTCGAGCTCCACGAGCACGGCACCGTACGAGAAGATGTCGGCAGCCGAGCCGTAGTCCGTGCTTCCCGCGATCACCTCCGGTGCGAGCCACTTGCCCGTGCCCACGCCCGACGTCA